>JAHHFK020001083.1:0-262500 GCA_024533555.2 Aedes koreicus
TGTTGGCCTAATCCAATTGGCCAGCGCGCGCATCTATCTATATACTGTCTACATCGCTCGCAACCCTGCGAGCGATGAGACAATACGGATGACACCAACATGATCTGCGTGAATAGATCGAAAGAAAACAAACTAAACACAACAAGTAGAGTGAAGTGAGCCAAATAATTGATTTTCTTATTTGAACAGTGAGGATTTGCTTTACTTAGAAGTTAATTAAGTTAAATTCTATCGTTATTAATAGCTATTGTGTGCTTAAAATACATTTCAATCAGAATAGTGTAAGTTTGATTCCCCGAAATACTACTTAGCAATCAAATAAAAGTATCGTATATTATCTAGCTTAAAACTATTGCGAAACCTATTGTCCACTTCACTGTTACCGTACACCGCAGGTGAACTGACACAGTCGGTAAGAGCTAAAGTTAAAATTAAGTTACAAACTAACTTACAAATTATAGGACTCGCCTAATAGGACCTACCGCTACAGCTCATGTGATCCGTGATAAACTATCGTGAAATTAGAAAAAGGGAACTAAACGTAAGTTATTACTATTATCTGTATTTACATCTAGGCATATACTATCGATTGAGAACGATTCATGATGTATAATCTTACAACTACTTACAACTATTTATACACACATTTATTCTATTTCTACTCTCCTGAATTTGTATATCTCACAGGAAATTATATTCTCGCTACAACCTGGTTAAACGTGTTTTTTTCTTCTGGTCGAGAATCATAATAACGGAAACATCCCGTTGAAACTGAATTTCAACAATATATAATTTCGTTTATCCAAGCATCGGTTTGTAAGCATGTCAAGTCGTGGTTCAAAGTCCGACGGAAAAGGTAATAGGGTGAGTGGTCAAGTTGATCGGCAGAAGGTCAAGGATGATAGTGTGGTAGGTATTGTGCATGAGGGTGCGCAATGTGGTGATGTGGATGAACTGGAGAAAACCGTCGATGGATACACCTGCAAGTGCTGTAGAGGACCTGATTCGGATGAAATGGTGCAGTGTGACAAGTGTGATGGATGGCATCACTACCAATGCGTTGGAGTTACTGAGGAAGTTGTCGACCAAAGCTGGAGTTGTGCTAACTGTAAGACATCAACATGGAACCGGCGAACAACGTCAACTTCAGACAAGGATCTAGCGTCAAAGGATACCAACAATGAGCTCTTGTCGAAAGGTGCGACACCAAAACGGAATGTATCTACGGCTGCAGTAATTATCCCATCAAGCGGTAAACAGGAACTATCTAAGTCATCAGATCCCGCCGGAGTTCGCTCCATCAACCAAAGGAATCATTCACGTCAATCGGATCGAGGAGTATCGCAGAAGACCAGAGCGACAGAAAAGAAGCTGTTTGTTTCGTCGCAGGCAGGATTACCCGTCATCCAACTAGATGAAGCATCGTCGGATGTTTCATGTTCGTCATCTCAGAGGTCAGCTCGAAACCGTGCGAAATTGCAGCTACAGCGGTTGGAAGAGGAAAGGGCTTTCGAAGAGCAACAAGCAGAACGACGTCGGGTGGTTGAACAGCAAGAAGTAGAGAAACATAGAGCATTTCTGGAGCGAAAGTACATGATCCTGGAAGAACTAGCAAGTGAAAGAGGATCAAGTCGGGTTTCCGGTAGCGAAAACTCTCGGAGTCGTGTGGTGGATTGGATTGAAAAAGACTGTCAATCAGAGGCATTGCAGCAGTCCCATGGGCAACCAGCACTGCAGGGGCTAAATCAACAAGATCAGCAACCAGCGCGGCAGGAGCTCGGACAACGTCAACAGACAGCCATTGGAATGTCAAAATATTTCAATCCCAACATCCAACCTCAGTCTACTCGAATCCAACCAGTGTTGAATCGAGTTCCCCGACCTTTAGTGAATTCAACTCTCTTAGAACAGAATTATCCGATGCAAGCAGCGCAACCAGATGATCATGACCCATTTCAACTCTCACGCTCCCAAATTGCAGCCAGACAAGCAGTTTCCAAGGACTTGCCGCAGTTTTCTGGTAACCCGGAGGAATGGCCAATTTTCTTTTCAATGTACAATAGTACTACCGCAATGTGCGGCTTTACGGAGGAAGAAAATCTAGTGCGATTGCAAAGAAGCTTAAAAGGGAAAGCCTATGAATCAGTGAAATGCCGACTGATGCATCCGGGAAATGTACATGGCATATTGGATACCTTGAAGATGCTGTACGGTCAACCAGAGATCATCATACATTCGTTAATCAATAAGATCAGCTCTCTACCGCCCATTCGTGAAGAACGTCTCGAGACGCTGGTGGAGTTCGCTGTTAGCGTGCAGAACTTCTGTGCGACGGTGGAATCATGCGGCCTAGATGAGTACATGTATAATGTAACACTGTTGCACCAGCTTGTCGGAAAACTACCTCCATCGCTCAAACTGAACTGGGCTCAGCATAGAAAAGCACAACTGACGGTCAACTTGGTAACTTTCAGTAAGTGGATCTATTCCTTGGCGGAAGCAGCTAGCACTGTAACGTTCCCGACTGAATCGTTGCAGCCGAAGCCAACTCGAAACGACGTTCGTCGTAACAAAAAAGGTGAAGCATATCTCAATGCTCATTCCGGAACACCGGCAAAGTACGATGTGAACACCAAATCTTCTTCCAAATCAACAGAAACATCTACAGCGACGAGGCCGAAAGAAACCTGTCCAGTGTGTAAAGGAACGTGTAAGTCAGTGGAAAAATGCAAGCGATTTTTGGAGCTTTCCAGAGAGTCCAGATGGGCGGTCATTCGTGAGTTTCAGCTTTGCCGAACGTGTCTTCGCCAGCATAAAGGGTCATGCAAAGCGAAACCGTGTGGTAAGAACGGCTGTGCCTTTAGACACCATGAGTTATTGCATAACGAGCTGAAAGGACAGCCGCAAAGTAGTGCGATGACAGATAATTCAAAATCCGTACAACAAACGACAGTCGGTACTGAGCTTGGCTGCAACACACACCAAACGGTATCTAGTACCGTCCTGTTCCGCTATCTTCCGGTTGCTTTAACAGGACCAACAAAGACGATCTATACTTATGCCTTCCTTGACGAAGGCTCAGGAACAACACTGCTCGATCAAGATCTAGCCGACGATCTACAGCTGAATGGAACGCCGAGTCCAATATGCCTTCGATGGACGGGTGGCACCGAGCGATTTGAGAAGAATTCGAGTATCGTTCGTCTACAAGTTGCCGGGCGGTATGAAGGGGCGAAGAAGTTCACTTTAGAGGACGTGCAAACGGTCAACGAGCTACTGCTTCCACTACAAACCTTAGACATCGATGAGCTGAAACGATCGTACCGTTTTCTGGAAGGATTGCCCATCGTATCATATTACGATGCTCGTCCTCGCATTCTAATCGGAACAAAGCATGCTCAACTGGGTTTAACTCTCAAAAGCCGCGAAGGAGAATTTGGTGAACCAATCGCAACTAAAACACGCCTAGGTTGGACGATTTGTGGCAACCTGGGATCCGGAGATGCTCCGAGCATGTTTCACTACAGCTTCCACGTATGCTCGTTAAATGAACAATCTAACGATGATCTCCATCAAGCGATGAAAGATTATTTCTCCATTGACAGTCTGGGAGTTAGTTCATCAAAGTTGCTTATGTCGACAGAAGATGAAAGAGCCGAAACGCTTTTAAATTCTCTTACACGCCTCTCAGGAAACCGATATGAAACTGGTCTCCTCTGGCGCTATGACAACGTCCGTCTACCAGATAGCCGGTCGATGGCTTTACGTCGCCATCGATGCTTGGAAAAACGAATGGAAAACGACCCTCAACTCGCAAAAGTACTACAGCAGAAGATCGCTGACTACACCGCGAAGGGATATATTCGCAAGCTTTCGAAAGACGAAATTCAGCAACAATCCACCGACATTTGGTTCCTGCCCATATTCCCGGTAACCAACCTTAATAAACCCGGAAAAATCCGCATTGTATGGGATGCGGCAGCCAAAGCCTATGGTGTCTCGTTGAATTCGGTCCTCTTGAAGGGTCCTGATCTGCTATGTTCTCTGCTTGGCATTCTGTTACGCTTTCGACTGCATCGGATTGCGGTGACAGGAGACATCCGCGAGATGTTCCATCAAGTGAACATTCGGCAAGAGGATCAGCAATTCCAATGTTTTTACTGGACGGATGACAATGGAGAACTGGTGGTGTATGTCATGACGGTTATGACATTCGGGGCTTGCTGCTCTCCCAGCAGTGCGCAATTCGTGAAGAATGTAAACGCGGAGCGTTTCAAAGAGAGATTTCCAGCAGCATGTGAAGCAATTACTAAGTCGCATTACGTCGATGACATGCTGATTAGCGTCGACACCGAAGAAGAAGCAATTCGAATATCAAAGGATGTTCGGCATGTACATGCACAGGGCGGATTCGAGATCTGCAATTGGATTAGTAATTCCAGAAGAGTTGTAGAAGCTCTGCAAGAACGGAATGCAATAGAAGAGAAAAGTCTAAACCATTCAACGGAATTGGCCACTGAGAAAGTCTTAGGCATGTGGTGGAATACGACAACGGATGCTTTCACCTATAAGATCGGCTGGAATCGCTTCGATGGCGTATTACTCGACGGTGACCGACGTCCTACAAAGCGGGAACTACTACGGATTCTAATGTCCATATTTGACCCGCTTGGACTTGTGGCTCATTTTCTCGCATATCTGAAGTTTTTGCTGCAAGATGTCTGGCGATCCGGAATCACATGGGACGAAAAAGTCGGCGACGATGTATTTGAAAAGTGGCGAAAATGGCTAAGCGTTCTACCACAGGTAGAAAAAGTTAAAATTCCTAGATGTTTCTGGCCAGGATTTCCCATCAATGACGCCAATGAGATTCAGCTCCACACGTTTGTCGACGCTGGTAAATGTGGGATGGCAGCGACGTGCTTTCTACGGTTCGTGAAAACGGGAGAAACCTATTGTTCACTCGTCACCGCTAAAGTTAGAGTGGCTCCTCTGAAACTAACGTCAATCCCTCGGCTAGAATTACAAGCGGCGGTCATTGGAACACGGCTCTCGAAAACGGTTAGTGATATGCTGTCTATTAGAAATATCAAGAGGTTTTACTGGTCTGACTCCCAAGACGTCTTATGCTGGATCAATTCCGACCACCGGCGCTACAGTCAATTTGTCGGTTTCCGTATAACTGAGATCCTGGAGTTCACTGAACCTCACGAATGGCGATATATACCGAGTAAACTGAACGTGGCCGATGACGCGACCAAGTGGGACGGGTTGCCTGATCTTTCTATCAGAAGTAGATGGTTTCGAGGCCCGAGTTTTCTATGGACAGGTGATGAGAACTGGCCATCAACTACACAACGCGGTAAATCAACGGACACCGAATTATTGACAAATCTGTTAGTCCATCATACGTCTCCGGAACCAGTCATCTGCGTTCAAAACTTCTCTAGCTGGAAGCGATTGCACCACATCATGGGGTTAGTCCAACGATTCATCACAAACTGCCGCTTTCAGTCACAGAAAAAGCCCATAAACCTAGGACCTCTGAGTACCAGTGAACTTTCTACAGCTGAAGCGCGACTGATACGGATCGCGCAGCAGGACGGATACCCGGAAGAATTTCGCTCTCTACAAAGGAATTTAAAATGCAAGGAAGAACAAGTTAAACCTCTTCCTAAATCAAGTACACTGTACAAACTTACTCCATGGATAGATAATCGAGGGATAATGCGGATGAAGACACGTATCGCCGCGTGCCAATTTGCCACTGAGGATGCAAAAAATCCGATCATCCTCCCAAGAAAACACCACCTCACCACTCTAATAATACATTACTACTACAATAAGTACCACCACCAAAACCACGAAACAGTGATTAACGAGATACGCCAGAAGTATCAAATTGCGCGTTTACGCACATGCTACAACCAAGTACGTCGGAATTGCCAAAAATGTAAGAACGAGCGAGCAGTACCGAACATCCCCTTTATGGCTGACTTGCCACCCGGACGCCTAGAAGCATTTTCTCGGCCATTCACTCATACGGGCATTGACTACTTCGGTCCCATTGAAGTTGTTGTCGGTAGAAGACATGAAAAGCGCTGGGGAATGTTGGCAACCTGCTTGACCACCCGAGCAGTACATATTGAGCTCGTCAATTCGCTCAACACCGATTCATGCATAATGGCAATCCGGAATTTTGCCGCTCGTCGTGGCCAACCTCGCAAAATCTACAGTGATCGAGGTACCAACTTCGTTGGTGCAAATCGAGAGCTACAAAGGCTTCAGACAATTAGCAACCACGACGAAATAGCGAAAGAGTTCACGACCGAGGAGACCGAGTGGATGTTCAACCCTCCATTGGCACCACACATGGGCGGTAGTTGGGAGCGATTAATACGAACCGTCAAAAATAATTTAATGGCCGTCTGCGGTATCAAGACCTTAACCGATGAAGTTCTACGGAATCTATTGATCGAGATCGAAAACGTGGTCAATTCCCGACCCCTCACGCATGTTCCTGTAGATGATGACTCTGGTCCAGCCCTTACCCCTAACCACTTCCTGGTCGGCTCCTCCAATGGTTCAAAACCCCTAGCCAACATTGATGACTGCGGTTATGCTCTGAAGCAGAACCTGTGCACCTCCCAAATTCTAGCTAACATATATTGGAAACGTTGGGTAAACGATTATCTTCCGGAGATTACACGACGGTCTAAGTGGTTCCACTCAATCAAACCCATTGCTATCGGAGATGTCGTTGTCATTGCGGACCCGAAATCGCCAAGAAATTGTTGGCCGAAAGGAAGGGTCATATCTACGAAGGCCAGCCGAGATGGGCAGACACGATCAGCGACCGTAAGAACAGTGAGCGGAGTTTATGAGCGTCCTGTGGTAAAGTTGGCGATCTTGGACGTTCAGCGCGTTGAACAGTAAGCCAACCGGATGTTTGCGTACCCTGGGGGATTGTTGGCCTAATCCAATTGGCCAGCGCGCGCATCTATCTATATACTGTCTACATCGCTCGCAACCCTGCGAGCGATGAGACAATACGGATGACACCAACATGATCTGCGTGAATAGATCGAAAGAAAACAAACTAAACACAACAAGTAGAGTGAAGTGAGCCAAATAATTGATTTTCTTATTTGAACAGTGAGGATTTGCTTTACTTAGAAGTTAATTAAGTTAAATTCTATCGTTATTAATAGCTATTGTGTGCTTAAAATACATTTCAATCAGAATAGTGTAAGTTTGATTCCCCGAAATACTACTTAGCAATCAAATAAAAGTATCGTATATTATCTAGCTTAAAACTATTGCGAAACCTATTGTCCACTTCACTGTTACCGTACACCGCAGGTGAACTGACACAGTCGGTAAGAGCTAAAGTTAAAATTAAGTTACAAACTAACTTACAAATTATAGGACTCGCCTAATAGGACCTACCGCTACAGCTCATGTGATCCGTGATAAACTATCGTGAAATTAGAAAAAGGGAACTAAACGTAAGTTATTACTATTATCTGTATTTACATCTAGGCATATACTATCGATTGAGAACGATTCATGATGTATAATCTTACAACTACTTACAACTATTTATACACACATTTATTCTATTTCTACTCTCCTGAATTTGTATATCTCACAGGAAATTATATTCTCGCTACAACCTGATTAAACGTGTTTTTCTTCTGGTCGAGAATAATAATAACGGAAACATCCCGTTGAAACTGAATTTCAACAGCTTGCATTTCATGCCCAATCAAGAAATGCGCTGGTGTTATGGCGGTGGTCGGTCGTCGGGTGGGGGGGCGGGTTTTTTTTTTTTTTGTGGGGGGTCATCGATTTTGGGTACCCGCGTCGGCTGGTAAAACGTTTCAGCGCCTCGAGAAATGCATCAGTCGTCAGGTCTGCGACCAATTCAATCAATATGGACTGGCGTAAAGGGTGTCCACGATGAAATTGCCACACACAAAATTGATTCGCAAAATTCGAGTTTTCATCCGATTGCCATCAAATTTTCAGGGATTGAGAAATAACTATTAAACTTCATTTTACCATTTTACTCGTATTTTATTTACAGTCCATACGCAAATGCCCGCACCTTGGCCTTAACCCCGGCCATAAGATTCTGCACAACCTGTGAATCAACCGTTTTTTGCATGTAAACCCATACTTTCTTCAGTTCCTCGACTGTCTTCACTACCTTAGGTCGTTTAAGAAGGTGCTGCTTCATAATCGCCCAGTACTTCTCGATGGGGCGGAGCTCCGGAGTGTTGGGAGGGTTGAACATTTTCGGCACGAAATTGACCTTATTGTCCGCATACCACTTCAGCACGTCCTTGGAGTAGTGGCATGAGGCCAAATCCGGCCAGAAGATTGTTGGGACGTTGTGGGCCTTCAGGAGAGGAAGCAGCCGCTTCTGGAGGCACTCTTTTATGTACACCTGTCCGTTCATCGTGTCCTGGGTCACGAAAGGTGCACTCCGCTTCCCGCACGTGCAGATGGCTTGCCAAACCAGGAATTTCTTCGCAAATTTGGACATCTTCTGAGTGCGGACATGCTCCGGAACGCTGAACTTATCCTTGGCCGTGAAAAACAGGTTGCCGGGGATCTGTTTGAAGTCGGCCTTCACATATGTTTCGTCGTCCATGATGCAGCATTCAACTTTCGTCAGCATGTTGAGGTACAACTTCCTGGCACGGGTTTTGGCGGACTTGTTCTGCTTCTCGTCGCGATTAGGGGCCTTTTGTACCTTGAATGTTCGAAGCCCAGCCTTAGTTTTGGCCTTCTGGACAAAACATCGGCTTAGGTGCAGCTTCTTAGCCTCATCCCGAACGGAGGCGTTCGGATTTCGGTTGAAGGCCCCAACTACGCGGTTGTGATTTTTGGTGTTGTACGGAATACTTTTTCCTTCACTTCTGGGCTTCCGATCGGTGGTCAACCGTTCCTCGAACCGCTTAATCACTCGCGACACCGTGGAATTCGCGATTCCCAACGTTTTAGCGATGGAACGATGCGAGAGATCCTTGTTCTCGTGATGAATGCGCAAGATTTTATCACGCACGAGCTGTTCTTTCGACTCCATTTCCGCGAGTTTTGATCACAGGACTTTAAAACTTGCAGGATGTAAATAATGCACTATGAACTAAATCCACCCAAATTTTCATTAAATTCTACCCAACGGTTAAAAAGTTAGAGCAATTTCATAGTGTGGCAATTTCATCGTGGACACCCTTTAGTCCACTCCGGTATTAGAAAACACTGGAGCTGGTCGAACTCGGTACGACGGCAAGTCGCCCATCAATTGTGTTGTCTTCAGGGGGTTGGCCTTAAAACATGCAATATAATTTCGAAGAACCTTCCGTATTGTAGCCTTCACATTCAGTGGCCAGTATCGCTGGCGAACAAGCGCGAGCAGTCCTTTCTGCCCGATACGCAAATTGGCCAGATGCAGATGGCGAACTAGCGCTTCGGTAATCGGATGCTTCGCTCCCAAGAAACATTTTTGGTTTTATGAAGGTTCTGTAGATCATAATTCAGACTTCTAGAATGCTATAAAACCTCTATAAAACTTAAATGTTACTTGGGCTGGGAGTAGCATTTGGTGACGGCTATCGTAGGGAATGAAGGCGCGCTTGATATGGCCTCCCACTCGTAGAATACCGTCTTCGGGATCCAGAAAAGCTTTCAGCCCATCAGTCGATGCTTCGTATCCGCACCGTCACGAAGAGCAAGGATTTCGGGCTGGAACGACTCGTATTGGACCAACCGTACTACCAAGAGGGTCACCTTCGTGATTTCTTCTGCAGTGAGCGAACCCTTCACCACTTTCGTTTTCTTGGACGCGATGTACCTTGCAAAGCGTGTCAGGTAGGCCATGCAAAGAACGACTTTAGAGAAACTGCTTACCTCGTCGAAAATCTTCATCCGCATTTCAGGAAGATCTTCGTCGGGTATCTCTGCTTCCTCGATCGTCTGGATGACGGGGCGATTCAGTATGGGCGGACCATCCCACCACATCTTGGACACCACAAGCCTTTTCGGTTGTTCTCCCCGCGAGATCAGATCGGCGGAATTTTCGTGTGTTGGAATGTAGCGCCAAATGTAATTCGATGTAATTTGTTTAATTTCAGCTACCCTATTGGACACGTAGGTGAGCATCATGTGCGGCGACCTCTTAATCCACGCCAGCACAATTGTAGAGTCGGTCCAGAGATTGACAGATTCAAATTCCAACTCCGTAGCGTCAAGAAACTTCAAGCACAGTTTGGGGAGTAGTAAAGCCGCCAAGAGCTCAGCGCGTGGCATGCGTCGTGACAGCCTTTTCCTTCGCCTTCTTCTTCGGTAGGATACGAGACTTGCTGCAAATCAGCTTCATTCGAACGGTGCCGTCTGCGAAAATAGCACGCGTGTAGAGGCATGCCCCATACGCTTGGTCAGAGGCATCAGAGAATCCATGTAATTCAAGCTGATGCGGATCATTCCAGGAGATCCACCTCGGCAGCTGAACTGCATTCAAAAGCGTCATTTCCTTTCGTAGTCTCCGCCACTTAGAGCCAACGTCAGCGGGAACCGAATCGTCCCAGTCAATTTGCAGCTCGCCTACCTCTCGCAGAATGAGTTTCGCAGTAGTAATCACCGCACCGAAATAGCCCAGTGGATCGAAGATTTTCGCAAGCTGGCTCAAAAGCTTTCTTCGCGTTACGTTGTCTAAATCGTCTTCGGAGATGGACACAGAAAACTAGTCCTCGGTTGGATTCCACGTCACGCCCAAAGTCTTCACAATCATCTTCGAGCTGTCATCCATAACCACGAAAGAGTTCAGGTACACCTTCAAGGATGTCTGGGTGATTTGCGCACCATTTGTGAGCATCGAAGCAACCTTTTGCCAACAATCCTGTCACTTCTCGTTGGAATTGGCATGCTGCAGCTAGAGTGTCGGCACCCGTCAGGATGTCGTCCATGTACGTATCTTTTTCGACTACGTTCGCGGCTTCTGTGAATTCTTGTTCGTAATCCGTGGCGGTCTGCTTGAGCGCCATGGTAGCTTGAAAGGGTGATGGCCCCAAGCCATACGTAACCGTCAGCAGTTCACGAACTGTCAACGGATCGTTTCGATTGTACCGATTGTAAAATTCGTTGGTACCTCGTATCATCAGAATGTACGCCGACCTGGCGAAACATCTTGGGAATATACAGCGTGAAGACGTACTGGAATCCCCGAAATCGGAGCAGAATAGCGGCGAGGTCGTTCTGGACGGTTGGGCCAGTCAGCAGTACGTCGTTTATGGAAACGCCTGAGGACGTTTTCGCAGACCCATCAAATACGACCCTCAATTTGGTCGTCGTACTTGTTGGCCTCAGTACGCAGTGCCCAACAAACAGCGGTGTTGAATTAGAGCTTGTTTAAGCAAATTTGGAGAAGCTATTCAGCTGTTTCATCTAGAATAGCTGAATAGCTTCTCTAAATTTGTTTGAACAAGCTCTAATTCAACACCGATGTTTGTTGGGTGGTGCGGTAAATAAAATACCGAACTCGGTGCCTCGGTCGATTCCTCCTGCACTTCACGCATGTGGCCGAGCTGCTCATATTGCCGAATAAATTCAGAGTACTGATTCTTCAGTTCCGACCGCTTGTCCAGTTTTCTCTCCAGGTGCAAGAACCGCTTCAACGCCATCTCACGGGATTCACCCAGCTCGTACTTTCGTTCGTTGAAGGGATGTTGCACTACATATCGCCCTTCAGCTGTTCGTTGATGTGTGCGTCGGAAATGCTCTAGGCATCGTTCGTCGTCCGCCGTAGGATGTGTACGGATCTGGTCGCAGGCCTCCACACTGTAGAAGCTCTTCAGCAGCTCAATTAACGGCTCGTCGTCAACAGTCTGGCAGAATGTGCGCGCGACGACTGGTGCGTCGTTTGCGATCACTCCTCCAGCGATCCACCCAAGCTTGGTGTTCGTCAAAACTGGCAGATTCGGGCCGAGTTCGATTCGGTCATTCTCCAGCAGGTCCCAAAAGTATTCGGCGCCGATCAGCATATCAACGCGTCCTCGTTTGTAGAAACTACGCCATATTTGTGTCGACCAAGTTTTGACCGTTCCATCCTTTATTGCTACATAAAACGGTAAATGCAAACAATTGAGGGATGAGATGCCTGATGGGAATTAGACACACATTCGACGATCTCGGGGAGTAAGAATACAACAACGCTCTAGTTCTTATGTCTATCAATAAAGGAATAAATTCCATGCTTGCAGCATAGATCAGGTTGACAAATTCTAACAGATTTGAGTGTTTAGAGCTCTAAGGTGATACGTATTTCCTTGGGTGCACGGAATTAGGGCACAACAGGATATAAACCCTGTTTTAAATTAAATTTATTGTTTCAATTTTACTCAATGTCCTACGGCTTCAAATGTACGTTCGCCTGTATCCAATCTAACCCTGTCCATAAAATACTTAACCAACAAACATTGTTGGCTTTGCTGAGGATCACAGTGCCGAAGTGAATTTTGTCTCTAGTGAGGTTAGAAATTGACTGAAAAAGTCACTTCGACATTCCACATAGCCCCCACTGTTAAGCTAAAACAGCCAAAAAGGCCTACCATCTAGTTTAACAATCAACCACAATGTTTGTTGGACATCACTTAACTCCCTCCCGACCCCGGTCCTAACTGTGCTCACATAACTTTTCGCTAACACATTCACTGTCGCTTTGAGAAAGACAACGATTTTCTAACTGCTCACTTCTATATTAATTTCATCCCAAAAAAAAAAACAGATCTCCGAGTGCGCCAAATGGGGTGGAACGAACATGGGTGCCACCATCATCTACTTTGCCATGCAGAAGCAAAAGGCCAATTCCCGATGAGCCGGATAAAGCTTTTAGAACTAGATCTAAAACGTGCGAGCGAGAGATAGAGTACTAGTCCTGGTTTTCCGAAGGCCAAGCCTCGGACCAACCCCAAAAAAGACGTGACTGTATTTTTTTTTATCCATGTAGTTGAATAAGCTGAGTACACTGAGTGTCACTGTGTAATACTGTTATGATTATAGGGAGCATAGCATATACGCATGTGGTAATGTAAAATAAGTGTAATAGATATAGTACAATCACTGTAAATATTTTTATAAAATGTCAGAAACCGTTAAGCCCAAATTTTGCCAAAGAAGCGCAATGCAAGAAAGTAAAAAAATCCACACCTGTCACAGTAAATCAATCACTGTCCGGTACATGATCGGAACAGCCGACAGGTCTCTGTTGTGTGGATGCGTTGCGGCTCTCGGCAGTAGGTATCCTAGTCGTAAGTCCGTGTAAGCTATGAAATGTGAAATATTTTCGCTAATTTTAGACGACAGCTTTCTGCGCCAAATTTTTCGTTTATGTGCTTAAGTGTAACATAGAGAATAAGATTGTATGAACCATAAATAAAGCAGACGTGAATTGTTACCGACAGCAATCTGGATTTTAATTCTTTCCTATTTCAGTATTAAGAGATAGACGATCTGTTTTTTTTTGTTCATGTATATTGGTATAAGAAAAAAAGATTTATTTCACATGTCCCTTTTGAAAATTACAATAGAATGAGTGAGAGAGTGTAATGAAATGTCCGTCTGGGTATGAGACGTTGTGTGTATAATTCAATTCTCGTTATAGTTGGAAACTTGGATGTCATCAAACGTTTGCTTTCTCCCGCGATTTTATACGTTTAAAATTCCTCCAACGCAATTCTTGATGTCTTCCTGATGGTTCTTCGTTACAGTAAACTTTCTAGTAAGAGTGATATCGTTTAACCTTTTTTTTTGTTTACATTAAATTCAGATCGGCTGATTAAAGCCAATTTGAACTGTTGTAATATTTTCCTTTAACTAATTTAAACCGTTTAAACCTATTTGTCTTGAGTTTAGAGTACTTTAAATGTAATGCAGATGCAGAATTCATTTACCGACCTATGATGTGTGACCGAGCTGTACACACAACTTCCTCCTAAGTATCATTCAGATCGTGGCACATACTTGTTCTTGTTAATTACCTTATTCCCTATCTGTTTTTCTCTTATGCTTGATTTTTTTTTGTCAACCCGTGTTTGGCCTACACTCCGTAACCATCCGTATTGTTACTGCTGTTCATAGTCCTAAACTATTCGAGAACTCCACGAATATTCGGTGCAATTCAACTGAGCCCACTGATGCAGCAGGTTTACTCTTTCTCCTACAACGTAATTTGACTATATCACGTGCTTGAATCGCTCAATCTTTCGTACAATGTCACTTTCTTAGCTGTTCGTGGGTTTATGTACAAGCATCAATGTAGTTACAATTGTTTTAGATAAGAACGATTAAAATAAATCTTTCTTCCCATTGGTACAATGGTTGGCAGTTGTTGCGTATTTTTCTGTATGATTTGGATATTCCTTTAGATGTCTTGTTCTGGTTCTTTCCGATCTCTTGGGGAGCAAATAAAACTATACGTTCTCCCTTCTGATTGCACGGTCATTTATTGGTTCTAGCTAGGCGGTGTATGAACTATTTCTGAATGAATATAATATTTGTGAAGTATGATTATACAATTGCAAGTCTTTTGATATGAAACTGATTCAGCGGATAAAGACCACCAGTATGAAATAAGTAGATTGGGAATTTTAAAAGGCTTTTTTGAGTGTCGAACGTTTGCTGTAAGAATGCTGTATATGAAGTAGGGTCTTCGCTAAGAGTCGTCCTTCAGTCCTGGCCCAGATGCAGTTCTATCAGTATTTCTACAGAAACATTCAAAAGAGCCACGCTCGACAATCTTTGACTACTATCTTATTAGTCTGTTTCGAATTTCGTGTTTTGTTTATGAATTTGTCCCAAGATAACATTTCAGTCAGCATTCTGCTAAACTCCAGTTTCGTCTAGTCTTAAACGTGGCTAGAGAACTTGAGCAGTAAAAAAAAACTGAAAACGAGTCTGATCTTTATCTTCCGCTTGCCGCTAGATCAGCTTTACTCAAAACACCCGAACGATTTGATTTTTAAAGATGCTATAATATGTACGAATCCATCGTAAATGCCTTCCTTGTTTATACAAGCTCCTTCTTACCGGCTAAGAACTAATACAACTATGTACAAAGTGATTAAATTACAATTAACCACTCAGTTTTGCCCCTTAGTCAACCGCCATTAACATCTTCACTTATCATCGTAGTTTTAGAATTGAACTAGTACTTAGTAGTGTACTATCCATCACGTCATCCAACTAAAATACTGCCCTTTCCCACAACCTACATCATGCCTTGAACGCCCGAAGTAGGAATATCGTCTGCTTTCTACAATTTTGGCTAGCTAACTTATCCGAGTGAATCACCTCTGTATAGGGTAGGCAGAACTATTTCAATGCAGTGTGAGCTTCACTGATCAACACTCAAATTGATGGCAACTGAAAACCATAACTTGTCGCTATTCTTCCGCTAAACCCACCCAAAACATGATAGGGTTTTGTTTCAAGCGCACCGTCTCTAGCATCGCGTTTCCAGAATAGGATCGTTGATCTTCGAGTGCGACGAGGCACGTTTCTGCGTCGATTCCATTGCCGTTGCACTCGAGGCACCGTTGCCACCCCCCACGGCTATCGATCCACCGCTTCCGCCGACTTTTTTCTTTTCCAGCGGAATTGTTTCGGTCATGAAACTCGGCGGCGTTTGAGTGAAATAACTGGCACCACTGTTGTACTTATTCATCTGTTCGCTCAAACGGCGAATGTTCAACTGTAGCTCGTCGTCCTTCTGCGAGGGGGTGGAAAAGCTATGCCGCGGTTGAAGCAGATTCGGATTCAGCACAGTCAGGGAAGCCTTAACCAGCTCCGGTTGCGATTGGTTTGCCTGCTGATGGCTTTGCTTTGGCTTCGGTGATGGGAGAAAGCTCAACTTTGGTGATGGTTGTTTCTTGGCGGTGGGAGAAGTAATACTCGTTGTAGATCTATGAATCGCGGAATGGGCACACTTGTGGTGATGGTTGTTGTTATTGTTCAAATGCTGTCGACTGAGGGAATTCGCTTCGAAGCAAGTACATTTGGCACCGTTGATGTTGGAGTTGCTTGCATTCTTTTCAATTTTCAACGAAGATACCGATTTATCCTTGCTCAGAGTTTTTTCCTTGTCCGTCTGGAAGAACTCCTCGTAGAATGCCGGAGACTTCGAGCGTTGCAGTTTTGGTCGAGTGATTTTTTTGCGGGCGTCAAAGTTCAGATCTATTCCCGGAATGGTCAGATTCTTGTCGAATTTGGTCAACGATCGTTGCTGGCAAAGACGCGGCTGTCGCGAATCTAACTCATCTCGGCTGAGAGCACTACCTAGTGATTTGGTCTGGTGCGGTAGCGATCCTTTCTTCTTAATATAACGATCGTTCAGCGTGATGTTGGAGCGCCACACCCAAGGATCGGTGTCTCTCATATAATCCAAATTCGGCTTGCTGTAAGACTTACTTTCCAACTTTTTCGATTTGTGCTCTTTCTTCGCAACCGTAGCTGGCGAGTTTGTAGAAGACATCCGTGTCCACGGATCCGATGGAACGTACACCAAGCAGCTGGTACTTCGATTGTTGGCATTTTTCATGTTACTATCATCTAGCTTCAAACTGCCATGGTCCGACAGATTCGGAGAAGTCGTCTCACTGTAAGCCTTTTTCTGAATCAAAGCTGCTTCCTCTTGCTTCTCCTCCTTATGTTTCTCTTTGATCTCATCAAACTCTTCGTTAGGTGATAGCTTTACCGAAACTATATCGTTCTCGTCTGATACCATAATCGAGTGCTGATGCTTCATAGGCGGCCTTGGTGATAGGCTTCGCGTTGTTCGCAGCATCTTCTGCGGTTTGCTTTCGCCTAAAGAGTTCGATTTCTCCAAAATTCGATCATTTTTGACCGGTGTTAACTTATTTGGACTCATCTTCGGACTCGGTTGCTTCATTGGACTAGTAATCATACTCTTACTGTTAATACTCAACGAAGACAATCGCTTGTAGTGACTTTCGGTTCTGGGCGAGCAAGGAAAATCAAACTTGGTATCCGTCGATGCTTCCGCCCTAGGGCTATTCGGACTTTTCGGGCTACGTGGGCTCCTAGGTTCCAGCGTCCGCAAAGGACTGTTTGACTTTGGTGAAGTCGATGCATCTTTGAACTTCGATGAATTGTACTTCTTCTGCGCGCGTTGACCCTCTCGCGAAGTAGACCCATAACTGCACTTTTTGCAGGTTCTTCCGTTGAGTGAATTCGGGCTGTAGACCGCACAAATGCATTCATCAATAGTTGCGCTCCTATTCATTAGATCCAAACTTTCAGTACTGGCATTCCTTTTGGCCGGCTTCACCGTGACCGTAGGTGCTTGATGGGGGTTTTCGTACGACGCCAGCTCCTTCCGAACTGTGCTGCTAATAGTGGTATGCCCATGATGAGATCTTTGATTTCTAGCCTTGCCGCAGTTGCAACCGTACGCGGTGCTAGGCCCTCCTAACGAATGCTATAACAACTTTTCGCTGGTAGAAGCAGTGGCACCACTCGAAGTACTACTGCGACCCCCGCCGGACTTGGTCGATTGCGCATCATGGCCGGTCAGTGCTTTTTCTGCTGAACTGCTCGACTCGGTTGCGGTCACTTTGGATCCAGATGCACGTTTTGGACTTTTGGTACCTGTGTTCGATGATGATGAAGATGATGCTGCTGCTGCTGCTGCTTTTGCAGCTGCTGCTGGTGGTGGTGGTAGTGGTGGTTGACCCGAAGCGTTCTTTAATTGTCAGTTGTTGAGCTCAACCGAGATGAATTTCTTCAGTCGATCCAGATATTGATTGTACAGCTCCACGTCGTTATGACCGGCTCCCTACGAGTAAAATAGAGGGAAGTTTGAGTTAAGAATTGTTTTTTGTTGAATGAATTAAGTAATAGGTTTTATGTGCTTTTATAAGTGATACAAACGGTGGCGGCATTTTCCACACACTCTCCCAGAAGGTAAATGTGAATGAACAAAGTAGATGATTTTTTTTTATTTGAGGTTATCTTGCTGTTTTGGAAAGTTCCCCTGCCCTTCGGTTCAGATAGGCGTATGGGCGCGTACTGCCGACTTGGTCGCGTCAGATTTCATGTGTGAATGTGTGTAATGATCAATTGAACATGCGATGGGGGATCATTGCCCTGATATTCCCAAATGTGGCACGTAGTAAAATGTTTCTTGTCTTCTAGAACTAAACGTGATAGAATTAAGTACTTCAATACTACTTCAATCGTACTTCTCGTCCTAGTACAATCGTACTACACTGCCGTGAAACGCATATCAGTCCCATATGGAAAATCATCGAATGGAGAACAGAGCAATGCAAGTTGTGATGATGTATTTCGCAATACACTATGTTTCGCATGATGTATATAATTTTTACAACCAAACACAGATATCACTATATATTTCCACATCTCACGAATACCGTTAAGCCTGGTGGCCCGGACCTTGTATCAGGGATGCCAGATATACAGACATGTCTGTATTTATACAGACATTTCATCATGCATACAGACATCATACAGATTACAGACATTATACAGACATTTGGAAATTGTTACAGGCATATACAGACATTCATTTCGGCGAACTTCTAGATTAAAAAAAAACATGGCGATAGGGAAAGTCACATAAGTCTTCTTCTTTAGCAAGCTTATTGCTTTCACAATTAGTTTATTGCTTGCTCTCAACTTAGTGTTCTACTAAATGCACTTCCACAGTTATTAATTGAGAGCTTTCTATGCCAAGTACCATTTTTGCATTAGTATGATTGTGTGGCAAGTAGGGAGTCGAGAAATTTTCCTTAACGAAAAATTCCTAGACCAGACCGGGAATCGAACCTAGCCACCTCCAGCATGGTGTTGCTTTGTAGCTGCGCCTTTACCGACTGAGCTAAGGGAGGATCCAAGGGAGTCACATACGTCACCGTAAGCAAATTATTGACAGTCTGAAGTTGGACCATTGTAAAGGCGAAAAAAAACCAGTGAGGGATGTAGAAGTACAAGTATGTGCCTGGTTGTTTTATAAGGCTGTTTTCACTGATTTGATCCTTGTCTAAAACGTAGGACTGAAACGAACTAAAAATACGGCCATTATGAAGAATTTCCTTGGCGAATCGCATCACCAAGAATTGGTGATAATGATGCGGTCCAAACCATTTAGTCTTATAATCGATGAGTCAATTGGTCTTAGTAGTGAGGACTTTCTATTGGAATGGCAATGAACTGTCAATTCGAAATTCTTTTAATGACGTACTCGAGCTTGCTAAGGCGGATACTACTACGATACACAGTGCCATTGTTACTAAGTTTTATGAAGACTTTGATTTTGCACAAAAAGAAGCTAATAGGGTTCGGTTTAGAAGGAGCGAGTGTTATGCACGGTGGAAAGCATTCTGTTAGTGTACTGTTTAAAAACGACTGTCCGAATTTAATCATACTGAAATGCATTCACCATTCATTTGCATTGTGTGCATCATCTACGTGAGAATATTCCATCTTCAGCAAAAGTCCTTTAAAAAGAGCAAAGTTCAACGAACTGCAGCACCTAATAGAGCTAAAACCTTTGAACATGTTACATCCATTCACGACCCGATGGCTTTCTTTGGACTACGTTGTTAAGCGTGTTCTTGAAGCTGGAAGTCTTAAAAGTATATTTCAGTGTTTGTGATACATCGGCAGGATGAAAAAAATAAGAAAGTTTACGAGCGTTTCAGCGATCCATCAAACCACCAGTACTTGATCGCAATTAACCACATTTTGCAGAAAATCAACCGGTTGATCAACTTTTTTCAATCTGAAAAGCCAATGGTATACAAGCTGAAAACAGAAACTTGCAAATTGATATTCTTGATATCAGATTGTTTCTTGAAACCATATTTACCATATTTGACATTTAAAGGAATTGATGAACCCTGGCTTTGTGAACCTGATCCCCAATAACTTCTGCGAGTTGGAAAAACTGTACGAAGGTACGAAGTGCAGACCTCGATCAACGAATACACTAGAAGTGACCATTTAAGCATGGAGCACTTGCATAAATTTCGACCTTATACAGACAAATACAGACATTTCAATGAGATTGATACAGGCTTTTGAAAAAAGTATCTGGCATCCCTACCTTGTATAAACGCAATGACGTTTATACTGAAAGCCGCGTCGAATTACAACTCTCATCTCCAATTCCGTTGCGTATACGGAAGCTGCTAGAGAAGATGATTCTTCATCGGCTAGACAAATGGATCGAATCTAATGGCTTTCTATCTAATACACAATTTGGTTTCCACTGAGGCAAAGTGACTAGCGATTGTCTTGCGCTGCTTTCAACAGAAATACAGCTGGCCGGTGCTCAAAATGAGCAAATGGGTTCAGTTTTCATGGACATTAAGGGGGCTTTTGATTCAGTTTGTGTAGACGTCCTTTCAGACTAACTCCACGAGTGTGGCCTTTCACCGTTATTAAACAACTATTTGTACAATTTGTTGTCTGAGAAACATATGAGCTTTTCTCAAGGGTCTTCGACAACTTCACGAATTAGCTACAAGGGTCTGGGGGGGGGGGATAAGTTGGTGGGTATTTTGGGGGGGGGAAGGGGGGATTTCTGGGGCCCCCAGGGCTCTTGTTTAAGCCCCTTTCATTATAATTTTTATGTCAGAGACATCGATAGCTGCCTCGTGGAAAATTGCACGCTAAGACAGCTTGTGGATGACGCCGTTGTTTCAATTGTAGGACCAGGGGCGAACAACCTGCAGGGATCGTTGCAGGATACCCTAGACACTTTGTCTACCTGGGCAGTGAAGCTGGGTATCGAATTCTTCCAAGAGAAAAACGAAAAAAGAGAGGGAAGGAGAGGACCGGGTCAAGGAGAAGGCAAGAGATAAATACCAGGAAAGAACCAATACTGCCTAACACGGGTGAGAAATTATCTCCCGCTGTTGGGTTTATTTTTAGCATGCACCGCCTATTTCACACATTTGTTCTTCTCGTCATACTATTACTTATAGATCTCGGAGAGAACGACGGTGAGTGGTGCAAATACTGATCCCCACCAGTATGATTTTGGGAGAAGGACAAATCGCTAGTATTAGTATTCGGAGAAGGACAAATCGCTAGAACTAGAAAAAAGCAATAGGTAGTATAAAAGCCCGATCGGTTGCATAACTTTTTACCAGTCAAGGAAATTTCCTCTCCTTGCCTATCCTGCATGGGGTAGTATGGTAAAGGGTTATGTGCCTGATCGGATACTACCGTTCAATAATGCCCTCCGCTCGTTTTCAAACTTGATCTTTCAATTTTCAAAGCCTGCCGTTGCCCTATACGGAACTATCAATACACTTTCTCTTCATGTCTATTTTCGTTCTAGCAATAAATTACCGTCCACTCCTAGCGCTTCGCATGGAGATGAGAAATTATCTGCTTCTGACAAACTTCATCAAAGTTGTCTTCGTATCGCTTTAGGCTGCATGAACTCAACTCATACTATGAGTTTGGAGGTATTAGCAGGAGTTCTTCCTTTATCAGATCGTTTTGTGGAGCTATCGTTCCGGTTCCTCATCCGGGGTGAGGTGCTAAATCCATTGGTAATTGAAAATTTTGAAAAGCTAATCGAACGAAATCCTCAAACTAAGTTCATGACACTGTACCATTGGTACATGACTCTGGAAGTGAGCCCTTCTTCGAATGTTCCCAATCGTGATTACCCCCAAGACTTCTCTTTTAGTTTTTGATCTGACCATGAAGCAAGAAGCTCGAAAAATACTAGATCCACTCCGTTCGGAGTACATTCCATCAATTTTTGCAGGTAAGTTTGGCCATATCAGATGTGACAGGAAGTTTTACACCGACGGGTCAAAATAAATGATTCCACTGGATATGGTGTTTTTAACGAAATTCATAGCGCCTCCTTCAAACTTCAAAATCCTTGCTCCGTATACGTCGCAGAATTGGCGGCTATACACTATGCATTAGAGCGAATTGCCTCTCTTCCCTCTGATCAATTTTTCATTTTTACGGGTAGTTTCAGCTCACTTCAGGCTATTCGTTCAATGAGGCCGGCAAAGCACTAATCATTTATCGTTAGCGAAATACGATATCAAACAATTCCCACCCCATCACCTTGGTTTGGGTCCCTTATCATTGCTCTATTCCGGGTAATGAGAAAGCAAACTCACTTGCCGAGGTGGGCGCTATGGCAGGCGATTTTTATGACCGACAAATCGCCTTCATCGAATTTTTTGCTTCTTTCCGTCAACATTCCTTGATCAGTTGGCAACAAAAATGGGATGCAGGGGATTTGGGCAGATGGTTACATTCCATTCTCCCACAGGTATCGAAAAAAATCGTGGTTCAGAGGGTTGGATATTAGCCGGGATTTTATCAAGGTAATGTGTCGTCTAATGTCCAATCACTACTCGTTAGGCTCTCTTCTTCTTATTTAGCATTTCAAGCTTATTGCTTTCACAGTTAGCTTATTGCTTGCTTTCAACTTAGTGTTCTATATGCACTTCCACAGTTATTAATTGAGAGCTTTCGATGCCAGGTACCATTTTTGCTTTAGTATGATTGTGTGGCAAGTATAATCATACGCTATGCCCAGGGAGTCGAGCAATTTTCTTTAGTGAAAAATTCCTAGACCAGACCGGGAATCGAATCCAGCCAAATCCAGCATGGTGTTGCTTTGTAGCTGCGCCTTTACCGACTGACCTAAGGGAGGACCCGTTAGGACCTCGTTAGGCTCTCATTTCTATCGAATAGGGCTCTCAGACACCAATCAATGCGACTGTGGCGCAGGTTATCAGGACGTCAACCACGTTGTCTGGTATTGCCTCGATTTCTAAATTGCCAGATCTGGTCTTTGCGCATCCCTACGGGCCCGAGGGAAACCAGAGAAGGAAGATATCAGAGACGTGCTGGGTAAGCTGGATTTGGACTATATGGGGCTAATTTACAAGTTCTTGAAACAAATAGATGTATTCGTTTGATCCTCTCTTAGCTGTCGCTTTAACGTGTCCACCTTGTCCCCTCCCCCGTAATACCGCTTCTATTGTATCGTTACAGCTTAACGCCATGCAACATCTTCGCCAGACCAACGGCAACAATATCGCATCGCCAATCTGCTGTTGAAATCCAACGTTAAGATTCCTACTTCCCCATTCCTACCCGAATCATTGTAATCCCTAACCTCGACCAAACCGCGAGTTTTTCGGCTTTCCAAAACTAACCTAGTTAGTAAGTTATTATCGTTGTAAAAATGAAAAAGAACTCGGCTCCGTTATGCCTATGGCACTTGAGTCTTATAAATAAACAATTAAGTTTAAAAAAAAATCCGGAACAAAACGGTCTCGCGAAATGAACCGCACGGTGTTAGAAAAGGCTCGTTGTCCGCTGTTCGATGGTGGCGAAGATGTACGATCTACTGTGCTTAGGCGCAGCGCGAGGGAGCGCCGAATCCCAACATTTTGATTTATAGTGCAGTACCTTTCGTGAAAATCTTTCCAGAGCCGTTCAGAGTTCGTAAATCGGAGACGTATCGGGAAGCCGTGCGCTATGGTATGATGCCATGTATGCTGTATTCGAAGCGTTGAAGCTTAGCAACACGTGGGAGCTATGCGAGCTACCGAAAGGACGACGAGCCCTGAAGTGCACATGGGTCAAAATCAAGACCAATGCGGATGGAACAGTGGACCGTTATAACACCCGCCTCGTAATTGAAGGCGTTTCGCAGCAGAAACGAGTGGATTACGATCAGGCGTACTCTCAGGTGGTGCGATATACCACAGTTCGCTATCTTCTGGCGGGGGCTGCCCAACCGAATTTGGACGTCTTCTAAATGGATGCTGTGACGACATTCTTGCAAGGCGAGTTGACTGAAGTTTGTCGACTACGAAAGGCGCTGTACGGGCTGAAGCAGGCTGAAAAAGATATGACTCAAGCATTCGAGTTTCGATCCTTGGGTCCTACTACCATGTGGATGGGGAGCGGATAAAGAAGCATCTCCAGCCAAGCATGAAACACGGTGGAGGTAATAGTATGGTCTGGGGCTGCTCTTCGTGGTTTGGAGTGGGTAATCTGGCCCAAATCAATGGGATCATTACAGCAGATGGCTATATTGATATTCTGTGCGATAATCTGGGAGGAGTCATTGCTGAAAATGGGGGTTAGAAGGCAACTAAACCTTTCAGCAAGACAATGATCCCAAGTATACGGCCAAACCTTTAGAATGGCCGCCCCAGAGCCCTGACTTAAGCCCAATCGAGAATCTTTGGGCGATTCTCGATAATAAAGTGAAAAAAAAAACAGACGTAACCAACAAACAAAGGCTTGGAACGAACTGGATCCCTGCTACCTCAGAAACCTGGTGGAAAGCATGCCAAAACGATTACAGGCGATCGTCATGGCGAATAGGGGTCATATTGATTACTAATTACTTGATTTTCACCGATTTTTCAGTTGAATCTTGAAATTGATGCTTTTTTCGTCATAACCTATCAAAATAGTTTTTTTTTCTGAAATTGTTGATAATTTTCGTTTGTGTAATAAAAAAAAAACATTACCAGTAAGCCAAACCAAACTTCCATGTGTATCTTTGGCAGGATGTATCACAACGCCCAGCTCTTTTGTAAATCTATGACTTTTGTTAACATTTATAAATTCATTACGGAATGATCTTTTTTTTTTTTGCCGGTCGCTGTACGCCAACTGGACCTGAAGCTGCTTTAATTTTCCGATATTAATGCTAAAGGGTCTTTATGCCGAATGACCGTAATGTTTTCAATTTTTTCTTTGTCTTATGCCAAATGGTCATTATTCCAAATGACCATTAATTATCCAACATCTTATGTCGACTTTATGCTAAACAACTGTATTCCAAGCGACCTTATGCCATATGGGGTAGCCCCAACAGAGATTTTCCCTTCCAATAAGTAAATAAATGTAACTTAGCACCTAATGCATTGTTTGCATTGAATTACCAGGATTCTATTCTCGTGTTTTGAAAGCTGTTTAAGTTGTTTCTGCACATTTGTTGATCAAAGTTTCTAGTTTATCAATGGTAAAGTTAGGAAAATGCTGCTCGACTTGAAAACACTGAGGAAGTGTCTGTAAGTCGCAGACGAATTAGGCCTTTCTGTAAAAATATAAGCTTTTTCTAGTGGAATTTAATTGAATTTGCTGACGTTTACTAGTTGATAGTTTGAAATAGGGTTTCAGCTTTTTTTTATTTTTAGAAAGTGAATAAGTGAAGTGTTAGTCTCAATTTTTCTAGTTTTACAATTACTATTGTTCTAGTTATACGCTCGTAGAAGTTTTTTTTCTAAATTTTTTTTTATCATGTTCTATTTTATTACTAACTCAAATTTGTCTAAAGTCTTTATCGGACTGATGTGCGGTTACAGACAGTAACGTAGAACAGGATCTCTGATCTTGTTTGTGCTTTTGTTTAAAATTGGTATGGTCTATTCAGGTGGCGGTTAATTGTTTTCATTTATCTGTAATGGTTTGCGTTTGTTTTCTGTTCACAGCATGTCGACAGTCTAGAAATTCTTCATAAGGGTTTATTTCTTTATCCAAGGTATGAACAGTTTGATGATGAGGCCAACGTGAACTTAACTATTCCCAAATAGCAGCAATAAATAGGAATTGTCTCGATTATTGTTCATTCTGTTTAAGATTACTTAAAAAAATAAAACTTCAGCTCTACTGAAGAAATAAAGACCGCAGAGAGGCGCATTATTTCTGATACTCAATTTAGTCGTTTTTCAACAGACGATTACGAAAGGCCTCATGTGATATTCAGTTTCTTCCGCGACGCTCATGATAGCAGTGTGGTGTGTTCAATTCTCAACTAGAAATAATAGTTAGGCAACTTTATGGTTATGCATATGAATGTTCATTATTACCTTAGACGCACTTCTAAAAAAAAAACACTCGTTGAAAATGTATGTACAACAACTATACAGCGAAATCAAATAAATTGTCAAAAACTAAGATCAAATAATTGCGATGAATCAGTTCAGGTAGAGGGGAAATACGACACCTATCTGTAAGCAGTTCAGAATGCAGGAATTTTTCTTTTTGTTGTCTTTATACCAAGCTTCCTGATGGGTGATGGGACACATCCAAAGTTATTCTTTATTTCTGTGCTAGTGTGGGATTACGCTTATTGTTTTTATTATTTGACTTCCTAAAACTATTAGGTTTGCTGATTTTATTTTAAGTTTATTTTGTATATTCATAATTCTTTCTTACATTTTAGAACTTCCTAAAACTGGATGATAATCTCGCATATTACCATGCAATTAATGTAATGAGAATAGCAATGCTATTGTATTAAGGTCGATAAATTTAAAAAGAAAGAGAAGGTTATTTTCATCACTACGCTTGAATATTTTACAGTAAATTTCCAATACGGCTACGTGGATGTTTTTTTGTTATCTGCTTCAAATGTGTGCGCCGTCTCACGATTTTTCTGTTTTGATTTTTTTTTACGTTTGATGTTGTCTTTCTCGGGATACTTTTTCTTTTTCTTTATGCGCTTTGCAGCATGCTGGTTTGTGTAGTTTTGATCTGATTCTTTTGTGTTCTGTTGAACAGTTTTCCAATCCACCATATTTGGGGGAAGCTTATACTAGTTAGCCCCCAGTTGCAATTTGTTTGCCGTTTACTGTGCTTTCCTGTCGGACTTGTCTCATACATTCTCACACACTATCTTTGCAATTTTTTGCTTGGTTTATCTCGATCTCTCATTGAAATTATTTCATCTGCGTTTTGGTTTTTGTTCTTCTAATAATAACCACCATGAGCGTACTGATCGGTCTTTGCGTAGCCTTGCGAGTAGGCTTGCGCGTCTATAAAATACATTCGAAATGGGAATATGTTATTGTTTGCGGTCGTCTTCTCGCTGAGAGCGATTTTGCTTACATACTAAGAATAGCGTCAATAAATACTTAAACAAAAAAAAAAAATAATTGTAGAAGGAACGATATTTTGCTTATTGTTTGGTTGTTTTTTTTTTTCTTTTTTTGGCTTTGTCAGCTAAGCAACGTTTGTTTGTACTTGGTACATATTTTAAACTTCAACGGAAACGCGACGAAACGGAAACGAAACTAAGGAGGTATAGTGTAAAACCGAATGGAAATTAAATAAGAGAGATTTAGTACTTACCATATCCTGCGTAGCCCCCTGATCGGTCATCGTACTGCTGACTGGGATAGGTTTCCGTCGAGACGGCACTGTAATCCGTGGTGGCGCCGTAAGATTGGCTGTAATCTTGCGAATATCCAGTCTGATACCGACTGTCGTACGTCCCAGTGCTAGATGTTAAATGAAACGGGAGGAAATTGTCATTTTCGAACAGAAAATATCAGAATACAAACTACCGTGCAACGAACATACACCGTTTGTTGATTGTAGAAGGTAGGTTTAAAGAGGGGATCCAAGAGCTGAGCAATTGCACGAATGAACAAGGGCAACATGAGAGTGAAGGAAGTATTGTAAACAAGCATGTATTCTCACTAACCAACATGCAAACCTGATGAACTAAACCACCCGCAGGATCCGTGGGATCAATTGGAAAATGAAAAAAAAAGCCACTTGGAAAACTAATAAACGTGAAACTTAGCAAAAGAATTCAAGAAAGGTTTTATTTCACTTCGTGTTTGTATACAGGTTGATTGAGACTTAGAGAAAACAAAATGTGTCGTTATAAAAATGTTCAAAGCAACAGTGTTGGCAGATCGGTAACTTCGCCGAAGGGATAGGGTAATGACTACCAGCCCGTTAAGTAGTAGTAGTTAAGCCGATAACCCTACACGTTCCACAAATTTCCGCAGCAACGACAGACCAAGAGGCTTCGTCAAGGCATCCGCCGCCATTTTCGCAGTTGGACAGTAGATTAGCTGTATCTTTGTATCGATGTGCTTTACCCGGCCACTAGCACGTTCCACTTTAGCAAAAGAGAGGCAACCTTGATTGTCTTTACATACTGTCGTGCCATCGGTTTGACGTTCGTCCAAATCTCCCAGTAAGTGTCGTAGCCATACAGTTTCTTGGCAGTTCACCGTAAGCGCTTTGTATCCCGCTTTAAGTGACGATAAGGCCACGCAGTCCTGACCATGGTTGATCCAACAAATTGGTTCTTCGCCGTAAAAGAACACGCTCCCGGTGGTTATCTCCCGCCCAGTCCGAATCGGAATAACCGATCAAGTTCCAGCCGTCACCTGGACCAAACTTCAATTTGTACTCCTTCGCTGCCTCCGCACACGCTTTGCCGCACTCCAGTCGCTCTGGTTTGGATCGCTCACCTTTCTGCCGAGCAGTCCAGCACTAATCGACAGATCCGGTCTAGCGTTCATCGCTAGGTAAAGTAGCGCCCCGAACAAGCTACGGTACGTCGTCTTATCGAGAAAAGGCTTGCTCACCTCGTTCAAGGCCATCTATCCCGGATCCATTGGCGTACGCACCGGGTGTGCGTCTTCCATCCCGAACTTCTTGGTCAAATAATCGATGTATGCAGTCGATCGAAGCGTGTAGAAGGCGTCATCTCTTCCGATTTCATGGCCTAGGAAATGTCGTACTGATCTTAGTGACGTAATATCGAACTTTCCTCGCAGCCTTCGGTATATATCATCCATCTCTGCTTCATCCGTGCATCCCATCAACAAGTCGTCCACATAAACGAGCAAATAGACGATTGCTCGCCCGGAACGGCGAACGTACAGGCAGGGATCGGAATTACACTGCACAAATCCAATTTCCACAAGCACGGCATGCAGCGCCTTATTCCAGCATCGCGCGGATTGTTTCAACCCGTAGATGCTCTTTTGCAGTTTGCACACCATGTCACGTTCGGTTGTCTCGAATCCCGGGGGCTGCCGCATGTACACCGTGTCCAATATATTCTCATACAACATAAAACTCTATTTATTTCAAATCGATAATCCAGATTTTATTGATAACTTTTCCCCATTATATTGCAACATAATACTGACCAACTACAGCATATGTTTTGAAATAACACCGCCTTTAACTTTCTTGACCGGCTCCAGACGTTTTTCGAAACCGTCACAGGCGGCACGCACGACTTCCATCGGCATTTTGTCCCAGATTCGTTTGATTACGGTTTTGAATTGGTTCATATTAGACGCCTTGTGGTCATTTACCTTCGCCAGCCTGTATGACCATACGAAATAATCCAAGGGATTCAGATCTGGTGAACTGGGAGGCCATTCATTCTTGTCCAAAAAGTCGGTAAAATTTTCTCAGCTTTGCAGTTTGCGATGGCGCTCCGTCCTGCTGAAACACACAGTGATCATCTCCAAACACCTCTTGTACATATGGCTTGACAACTTTCTCCAAAACTTCCGTTTTATAATATACGGCATTCACTTTAACGCCTTTTTCGATGAAAACCAGTGGTAATTTGCCTCGCTAGCAAATTCTTCCCCAAACCATCACTGACGCAGCACTTTGGAACCGTGGAATATTCCTATCACTCTCTGGAACAGTTCTCGAAGAGAGAGCCCACAATCTGTCGTTCTGGACATTGTGGGATTGTTGTAAGACGAATAACTTTTCGTCGGAAAAAAAAATAAATTCTTCCCCATCGTGCCGCGACAAAAGCAGACTTGCTCTTTCGAGTCGTTTCTGCTTGAAAGGTTCCGAAACTCCGTGAACCTTACGTTTCTTGAAAGCTTGGAATCCGAGGTCATTTTGCAGTATATTGTGCATTGACGATCTCGAAACATTCAGATCTACGGGGGCGACCCCGGCGTAGTGGTTAACATCCATACCTCTCACGCCAAAGTCACGAGTTCGAATCTCACCTCCGAACAAGTTACGAAAATATCCAAAAAAGGGAATTTGAGTAACTACGACGGGAGATGAACCAGCCCAAGGCTGAAAATCTCGATAATCAAGACAAAAAAAAAAAAAAAAAAAAAACATTCAGATCTGCGGCCATTTTACGTACAGAGCGCTGTGATTTCCGTCTAATCCGTTCCCTGACCACTTTAACAACTCGTGCAGTCCGCACCGTACGAGTACGATCGGATCTCTTCCGGTCATCCAACGAGCAGGTGTCACGGTACCTTCGGATGGTTCGGTACACAAATTCCCGCTTTACTCCGAGGTTTTTCAAATTTCTGAAAATAGCGCCCGGGCGCTCACCTTTCAAAAGCAGTTTAATCACCACAGCACGAAACTCCTTCATCGCTGGTAAAAGATAAACACCGAATGAAAACAATCGGACATAACCTAAAAGCGTTTGTAAAAACATAGTGCAAAACTACACCATGAACGACACCAATGCAAGGAAAAAGTGTATGAGAATATATTGGAAACGGTGTACAGCTCCTCTCGATGGTTCCATTTAGGTACGCTGTCTTTACATTGTACTGCTTCAGCTGCAATCCTTTCTTACCGGCCACAGCAAGCATCGCCCTCAGCGTCGTCTGCCGAGTTACTGGAGCAAATACTTCAGAATAGTCCACTCCGAGCGTTTGCGTGAACCCTTGGGCCACGATCCGTGCCCAGTGTTTAACTATTTCACCAGCCTCGTTCCTTTCTAACTTGAACAACCACTTAGCTCCGATGATCTTCTTGCCGGCAGGCAGTTTCACAAGGTTCCAAGTTGCATTCACTTTATGAGCTTCCATTTCTACGTGCATCGCTTTTCGCTACTCCGGAATGCGCAATGCTTCACTGTAATCACTCGGTTTCTCTTCGTGAGAGACCTGTCCCACAACATAATCAAGAAATCTGGGAGGCAGGACTCCCCGGTTGCGCCGATCTTCTCTCCGCAATGGCCTGTATTTCTGCTTCCTCGAAAGCATAAGTTTTCTTCTTCTTCCTCTTTTTCTTGGAGTTCTTACGTATCGGCATCTTCATATACTGATTCGGGTTCTCCAGGCTCTTCTGCCACTTCGGTACCGTCGTTTCGGTCAAGGATCATTTCACATTTACTATCCGGTTCCATTGATTCTTCCGCCTCAGATGTTTCCGGCTCCACCAGTTCCGCCGATGCTTCCAGTTCCTTCCGTCGCTCCTCTTGCTGTTCTGATCCGTTGTCCAATTCTATAAACCGTGCATCTCGGCTCACGGTAACTCGATCGGTCTCACAGTCGACAAATCGGTAGCCTTTGTGCTTTTCCGAATATCCAAAGAAGATTAGCTTTTTGGATTTAGCATCAAACTTCTTCCTCTTGACGTCGGGACCGTGGACGCATGCTTCACAACCGAAGACACGAAGCCGAGACAGGTCCGGCTTCAATCCAGTCCACAGTTCAAATGGCGTTCGATCGATCACTCTTAACGGCAGTCGGTTCTGGATGAAGGCAGCTGTCAGAACAGCTTCACCCCAGTAGCGTTTCGGAAGTCCCGCATCAAGCAGCATACAATTCGCCATCTCTTGCAAGGCTCTGTTCTTCCTCCCCGCTATGCCATTGGACTGCGGCGAGTAGGGAGTTGAGAACTGCGCACGAATGCCTTCGGCCCTGTAGAAATCCTGTAGATTCTCAGCGATGTATTCGCCGCCGCCATCCGACCGAATAATGCGAACCTTCCGACCAAAAATATTCTCGATCCAGCGTACATATTCCTCGATCTTGCTAGCCGCTTCACTCTTGAACTTGAGCAGAAACACCACACAGAAACGACTATAATCATCGATCATGGTCATACAATACCTGTTCCGGCTCGGTGTCGTGTTCTCCATCGGTCCACAAAGATCGGTGTGGACGATATCGAGCGGTTGCTTCGATTTTCTCTCGATTACCTGCGGGAAGGGATTGCGAGCTAGCTTCCCCTTAAGGCAACACCCACAGATAATCCGTTCACCACAGTCTTTTATGTCCACACCATCCGCCAGCCCTTTGGCTTGAATAATACTCACGCCATCCATGTCCCGGTGACCAACTCTTCGGTGCCAAGTATGTTGACACTGCGCAGTGTGGTTCCCCTTCGCTACCATCCTCGCTTCCGCCATCTTCAGCACGTACTGTTTGCCGTGCATTTCGCCGACGACTACAACAGCACCATCAGCTGACTTGACTTCACAGTGATCCACCTTGAAAATGACATCAAATCCTTTAAGCGCGAGTTTACGGACCGAACTCAATCCGCCTTCTAGTGCAGGAACGAACAAAACGTAATCCAATCTAATCGCCATACGTTTGCCTTCTCCGTTCACGCCGCACAGTACTCCGCGTCCACATCCTGCCGACGTTGTCATCGTACCGTCTGCCAGTGTCACTTTAATCGCGCCGTTCTGCTTGAACTCGGTGAAAAAGTCACGGTCGCTCGTCTTGTGGCAGGTGCGCCCCAGTGCGGTCCACGACCCAAGCACCAGGAATCATATCTCCTGTACAAAGCACACCGCTCCACAAATAGCACTATTCGTCGCATTCGGCTGCTTCGCGAACTTTCCCACTTCGACCTGCTTCGCTGGCTGCTCCGAAGTCGCCTTCATCGGTTCCTTCGATTTCTCGCCCTTTTTCGCTTCCAAAAACATGCGGCAATTCCGGCGAAAATGTCCCGGCTGATGACAGAAGAAGCACTTCTTTTCGGTTTGGCCTCTGTACGTAGAGCTTTCTCTTCCTTCGAACCACCACTCTGCACACGACGAGTCACTACCAGGTCCATTGTCAGGTCCTTCTCCGGTCGATTTTCCAGCGAGGTCACGAAGCTGTTAAACGATGGTGGCAGACTACGGAACAGCATAATAATTCGTAGCAGCTCACCCAATTCGATGCCCGCACAACCGAGCCACTCGAACAAGCTCTCAATCTGTTCGATGTGTTTTTCTACCTCGCCACCTTCTGCCAGATTCAGAGAACACAGCTGCTGGAGAAGCATCGCCTGGTTCCCGATCGTCGCCTTCTCGTGGTGGTTTTGAAGATTCCGCCACATCTCCCGCGCAGTTTCGGCATTCTTTACAAACTGCAACTGGCTTTCGTCTACAAACAGTGCGATTGTCGTATGCGCCTTCTGGTCGTCCTTCACCCATTGCCTGAGCTCGGGTTTGTCAACTTGCTCCGGTTTCAGTTTAAAGACAGCGTCTTCTTCCCGAACTTCCTCCCGTTCAAGCAGCGTTTTCATGCAATACATTCAGGAGGCATAGTTGGTATTGTTCAGTTTCGTAAACGACACTTTCAGGCTATCCGCCATCTTTTCTTTGCACTTTTTCGCAGCACACGAGGTCTTCGGAAATTTTCCCGGAACACAGTTTTCACACACGAATGTCTACCTTTTCCCAATTGCCAACACTGGGTCCGATGACCTGATGAACTAAACCACCCGCAGAGCAAAAGAATTCAAGAACGGTTTTATTTCATTTCGTGTTTGTATATAGGTTGATTGAGACTTAGAGAAAACAAAATGAGTCGTTATAAAAATGTTCAAAGCAACAGTGTTGGCAGATCGGTGACTTCGCCGAAGGAATAGGGTAGCCGTCCCACTCCAACAAAACCAATGATACAAACAGGTAAGAGAAGCTTTCCCATTTCTATGAGGTTGTTGATTTGTGAGAAACCGGCAAACAAGTTTCTGTTTGAGAAAGGCTTGAATGGCCTTTCCACAATGTTCTTAAGATGAAAAATCGATGAGAATATGAAATTGGTACATACAAAATGTAAGCAATATCAAATTTTGCTGTAACTAACATAATGGAAACGGCTTTTGTTTTCATTTATAGTGGAATAAGTGATATCATATATTGCAAATCTCGTAAACGTTTTAATTAAAACAGATGATCTATACTAATATGGATTATTTAAAGATGAGATTCAGAACTTTTCTGAGGCCCATATTTTTCCTAATCCTTCGCCGTTTGAAGTTTCGAAATATCTCAAATAATACGACAAAAAATATATTATTAGAAATCAGTTGTGTCGAAAAATACTAAATAGGGGAAGGTGCTCTAATGTGGGTCTATGGGTCTAGGATTCGGCCTATGCTTAAAATACGAAGTAAATATTAATTCACTATTTTTACCGTGAAAATCAAAAATGTAAAGTGGGGGTGACCCCGGCGTAGTGGATAACATCCATACCTCTCACGCCAAAGTCACGAGTTCGAATCTCACCCCCGGACAAGTTACGAAAATACCCAAAAGGTATTTGAGTAACTACGACGGGAGATGAACCAGCTCGAGGCTGAAAATCTCGGTAATCCAGACAAAAAATGTAAAGTGGAATTGTCTCACTGACATATCAATATGAAGAAAAATTAAAGACAGGCAATTTTTCACGATAGGCCGAATTCTAGATCCATAGACCCACATTAGAGCACTTTCCCCTACGTTGAAAAAAAAACAGATCCGTCATCTCCGGCTTGGTAATCCTGTCAATATCAATCCCCCATTTTTGCCATATCAATTGAAAATGTTTGTATAAAATAGAAGATCGCCTGAATTACTCTTGACTTGTTACTGTTTTATATTTAAAACAAACGAGAAATTTCTTCTCCTAGTGCAATTTGGAGCCCACTAATTTTTCAATGAGATTGAGTTCATATTTTGAAGGTGGCATTTGGTGAGATACATCTGATTAGAATTTTTTTTTTTTTTTTAAAGTTCATTGCCAAACCTTGCCACCCTGAAAATTCCAAGGATACATTCAATAGTTAAAACGAAAACTGAAAACCTCAAATTGTTCGCAAATCAAACATTACCCCTAGAGACTACAATCAACAGGTGTAATTCCTTAGCAATAACCAAAAAACACACAACATGTTCACTTACCTGTAATCGTAATGGCTGGTGTCATACTCCGTGCCGGCTGCGTAACCCGTCGATGCCATCGTCGCGCTTCCGTACGTACTCTGACCGTACCCGTTGGCCCCGTAGCCGCTCTGAGATGCACTGGTCGTTCCGTAGCCACCGGCACTGGCCGTTCCATGTGCGCTGTACTGGTCCATGCTGGCCGGCGGGTGATTGTGCTCCGGATAGCCACCGTGTCCCGCCATCGAGGGCGGTGTACTGTACGACGAGACGGGTGCCGGTGCACTGTGATGAGGCGGCATGCTCTTCGGTGGCAAGGAACGGCTTGGTGGTCCAGAATCATAACGGCCTCTTTTTGGTCCTGGGGGACCACTGCCAGGCATTCCACCGCGTTTGATCGGTGTTACCGTGGTTGTGTTTGAAGGTTGTCGTGTGTCAAACTGCTGTCGTGGAGGAGGACCTGGGTTATATCCACTGTGCTGGTATCCACCCATTTGACCGTATGACGGAGGAGGACCGCTATTATAACCACTGTTATAGCTGGGCGGACCTCCGTAACCTCCTGGACCGCCGTAGCCGCCGCGGCCACGACCGCCCATTCCACCGCGGTATGGTCTGGGACCATCGTATCCGTAGCCACCACGGCCGCGTCCTGAGCCACGTGGTGGGTAGCTTCCGCGACCACGGAATCCCATTCCGCGCGAGGAATAAGAAGAATACGTACTACCTGTCGATTGAATTGAAGAATCTTGCGATTCTCTGGGATGGGAAAGACTACTAGAATCAGCTGTCTTGATCGGTTGCGGAGGTGTTGCCCGGCCCGAATCTGAGCTAGGAACCTGTGACGATGCTGTGGCACCGGTTTTCGGTGCCGTAGACGGTGCTGCCGAGCTCGACGTCGAAGTCGGTGTGCTTCCGCTGGTCGTCGGTACCGTTTTGGCTACGCTAGTGGTGTCTGCCGTTTTGAGATCATTTCCATTTTCGGTCGTCGACGAAGGCGGCGGACCGGAACCGTTCGATACGGACGATGAATAGCTGCTGCGTGGAGCACCACCGACTCCCATCGGTGGACGACCTCCGTATGGGCCACCTCGGGACATCGGAGGACCACCTCGCGGTGGGCCGCCCATACCACGGGGTGGACCGCCACGCATCATGCCACCACGTCCCCGCATCATCGGTGGACCACCCATCATGCGACCCATCATCGGACCGCCACGACCTCCGCGGCCTCTGTGAGATTGAGAGAGAGAGATTCAAGGGGAGGGGGAGAAATGCTTTTAGCTAACCCGATTCGACGCTAATGTACTGAAATGCATGCTTGTGTATTATTTAAAAAAAAAATGTGTGTGTGGAATTGTGCGCTGGCATGCAACTAATTTGCAACGGATTCGCGGAAGTCTGGCTCAAGCTTGGTGTGAGGATCGAGTCAATTGTGTTCGAAATTACGCTATGTTTAATTGCCAAACACACCAAATTTTTCAATGTTGGTTAGACAATGTACCTGCTTTCATTCTATATTTCATTGCTAGGAAAATTAAATCAACCTCTGTTTAATTGTAAGTCATCGGTTATGATTCAGCAGAAAAATAGCTTATGTTCTGTGCACTGACACAGAGAAATGTACCTAAGATATGAAAGCAGGTACGATATTTTAAATTATTAATTTTAGAACAAGTTAGGGAGTTTTAGTAGAAGTTTGGTGATCATCATATTACATTATCCATAAGTTTAACTAAGCTGCTAACAACGTTAATTTGATCGAAATAAAAGACCATTGATAACTCCGAATGTTACACCACATCACACTACTACATTTAAAATAAGACTAAATCATTTCCCTAATTAAATCCTACTTGTATCAGACAATCTATGCATATTTTCAGAAATCATTCTTTCAAAACGCGAGTGAAATACATCCAAATTTGAGAAATACGTATCAGCCTTTTCGTATCGTAGGTCCCTTTTCTGTTAACAGGACCAAGCTTAAATTCGATTTGAGCTTAGTTCCTTGTCATCAAGGATAACTAAAACATTGATTGGCCATTCGAGCTCAACGTAATGGAGTTACTAGAAAATAAGAAGAATGATTAGTAATTTCCATTTAATTCCAACTACCTTTATTGCTTATCTTGACGGATACGCGTATTTCGTCTACAATGTCTACACTCGACCAGTCGAGTATTAGTACACGACACTGAAGAAGTCTGCACATTGTAGACGAAATACGCGTATCTGTCAAGATAAGCAATAAAGGTAGTTGGAATTAAATGGAAATTACTAATCATTCTTCTTATTTTCTAGTTACAGGTATTCCACTAAACAGCTCACACTCTCCATAATTCGTAATGGAGTTTTCGTTGATGAAGCTTCTCTCCTTACTTGCTCAAGAAAATATCCTAAAGGATTTTCTTGATTGACAAAGAGAGGTCATGGTGCAGGAAAATGATGAGGGTCTAAAAGCCTATCGTAGAAAACGAGTTTTAACGTAGATTTCTCACGAATCTCAAAACACTCTCTTGAATTGTAAGTAGCATCTGATAGAAGGATGTTTGACCTACGATTGGGTAGTTGGATATCGTAAGAGCCTTGTGATTCGTGTGATCAACGTTTAAAACCATTGCTAACAATAGGTTTTTAGGATATAATCATGAATGCCACGAGAAATGTTTCTCGAACAACTTTTCCAATGAAGAGTGTTTGAACACAACAAAACTATTAATCAGGTCTAAATAGTTTTTTTTGTGTGTAACCCACAAACATTGCCTTTGGCTCCGTAAAGCTAACGCGATTGAGCCTTATAAATAAATAAACTGGTTAAATTAATCAGGTCAAGGAAGATCGTAAATATGCGTTTGTATTTTATTATTCTGATACATCTAGTGATTAGTTTCCCTACTATCGGTTCAGTACTCTAGCCGCAAAATGCTGTGAATTACCCCTCAAATTTAACTAAATAAAAAAACAACACAACTACACATACACAACCGGCATCACCCACACCATCGCATTTCACCATTGCTTCGTGACACTACCACAGGCAAAAACAAAGGCGGAAAACACCATCATCGTGAACTTACCGGCCTCGATCCCCGAATCCACCGCGTCCGCGATCACCAAATCCTCCGCGACCGCGGAATCCACCTCTCGGGGGCCCGGACATATCCATTTTACTGAATGAAATTTATCAAGCCTCTCAGTGGTCACAAGCCTCAATCTGCGAACAATCGGAAACAAACGAAAATCTATCAATCTTGCTTCGACTCTCACCAACACTAAATAGAAAGCGTATTGAAGTTTCCACATGCATGTGCCCGTGATATACAAAAACGCCCTCTTCCGGAGCGCCACCCGGCAGCAGCACTATGCGAAATCTGTTTTCCACACACCTACGGGGTTTAATTTTTCAACTCAAGAAATCCCAATCAATCTAGCACTATTCACCTTGCAAACACTACACGCGGAGAGTACGGATCAATACGCTTCGATTGAAAGTACTTTTGCCGGTCGCGACGTCGTTTGAGTGGGATTATTTTCGATGGAACGACACGCTTCTGTCGAGCCGAACAGTTTGCGGTTGGGAAAACTCTTCACTTTACTACAGGCAAAATGGCGACGTTCGATGTGATCGCGATGCAATGATTGGTATACAGGTGAAGAAGAGCAAGGTGTTTGTCGGTATTAGTAACGAAAAATGTGTCACAATCCATGATTTCGGGTTGGTGACGTAAAACCAAGGGGCAAGACAGCTCCTCATCGCGAGCAATTTCAGAGTTGCTTTTGAGGTACCTCGAGTAAAGGTAGGTATTTTTTTTAAATTTTATTTGCACTCTAGAAACTGATGGTGGATAATGGAATTTTCCTCTTTCTGTCAGGGATGCCAAATATACAAGCATGTCTGTATATTTATACAGACATTTGATCATTCAACAGACATCATCACTCAAAAAATATGGTCCCTTAAATTCATGTGTGGCTGCACATACCTTATTACAATATCTGTTTTCATTAAATTCATGTGCCGCATATGCTTACCATAACCGTGCCATATACTATGAATTCATATAACTTATGAACGCCATTTGACATCATATGAAAAGTATGTGTCACCTCAAATACACCAACTTGCAACGCACTATACGCTTTGCTCTACAAAAACCAACAAAACAAAGCTGGAGGAAGATGAGAAAAGTTTCCGAGAGTTCGTGCTAAAGAAGTTAAAGTTAAAAGGTGATGTCTTGGCAGCTTTTGAATGTAAGTTGAGTAAATATAATGCTTCATCGACCGGTTCATTAATCTCGTATCCAAATTTATTGACTACCCCAGTAGATCAAACACACACAGCACCAGCGCATAACGGAGTTATTCCGTTATCAAGAACGTCGAAGGAAAGAAGTTTCACTCCAAATGTGCTGGTTCATTTACTAAATGAAACAGTCGCTGGACAGCAGATACTCTCTCTAGCACACACCGAAGAATTTCGTCCTATCAACATGTTGCACACATTAGAGAAAATTTTAGAGCTTGTTGTGAAAGGCCAGTTGTTAGAATATTTGAATATTAATTCTTTGTTGATTTCAGAACAATCTGGCTACCGGGAAGGCCATTCTTGTGAAACCGCGTTAAATTTAGTATTAGCAAAAGTATTGGAAAGATAACTTAGAGAGTAAACAAACAATTTTTGCTGTTTTTTTTTTGGATCTGAAACGCGCTTTTGAAACAATTTCTAGGCCCTTGTTGTTGAAAGCATTAAAGCGCTTTGGAATTTCGAGTACTGCATACAGATGGTTTGAAAGCTATTTGTCTGACAGAACTCAAAGGACTGTTTTTAATGATTCTGTTTCCAGTCCCGTGGGGAATAACCTTGGTATGCCCCAGGGAAGTGTATAAGGGCCCCTTTTGTTTATTATGTATATTAATGACATGCGACGTGTTTTACGATTTTGTGACATTAATCTGTTTGCAGATGACACTGTGTTATTCATTGCAGCTAAAGATTTAAATGAAGCCGTTACCCATTTGAACGAAGATTTGCGTTTTCTAAGTAGATGGTTGAAATGTAAGCAATTGAAATTAAATATAAGTAAAAGTAAATTTATGGTAATTTCACAGAATCGAGTAAATGAGAATGTCTCAGTTACGATTGATCGTGAGACAATTGATCGCGTTCGGGAGATTAAATATCTTGGCGTGATTATTGATGACAAGCTAAAGTTCAACGCTCACATTGACAATGTCATCAAGAAAATTGCCAAGAAGTATGGAATTCTATGCCGATTGAAAAACGATTTAACTACTTGCAGTAAAATACAGCTATACAAATCAATCATCTCCCCTGATTTAGAGTTTTGCCCTTCCATTTTATTCTTGGCCAACCAAACACAAATATCGAGGTTACAGCGTTTGCAGAATAAAATAATGCGCTTGATTTCAAGATGTAACAGATTCACTTCCTCGACTTTTATGTTAGACGCTTTACAATGGCTATCAGTGAAGCAAAGAATTGTGTATTTAACTATGGTGTTCATTTTTAAAGTAGTTAATGGTTTGCTTCCTCGATATTTGTGTGATCGAATTGAAAGAGGAAGTGATTTTCATAGATATAATACTAGAAACGCGGATGAAATAAGAACACCGAATTTCTTGACATGTGCTTCACAAAACTCATTATATTTTAAAGGAATAAATGTTTTCAATTCGATGCCAAGACACTTTAAACGTGCACCAACACTTTCAGAATTTAAAAGACTATGTATTTCACACGTTAAAACTGTATTCTGAGCAGCAAGGGAATTTTTCAAATATTTATGAAGATTGTACCTGACGATGTTTTACTATTATAAAACGGATTATTTTGTGTGGACCATTTCATGTACATTTATGTTGCTTTTTTTTGTAAAAATCAAGAATGTATCTGACGAAGTTCTTTACAAACGGATTATAATGAGTTGGCTATTTTATTTTTTAAATTTTATTTTTTCACGTTTACAATACTACAATACTCACTATTTTGTTCGTCACAGTGATGATGATGGAAATTTGTATAATGTAGTGTTAGTTTAAAAAGAAAATAAAGAAAGTAGTCTACAATTGTTTGAGCCTCGCGCGCGGTATACAGATATGATGGACTTCTTTTTGAATTCGTTAAAAAAAAATTGGCCTTTGATGATTTAGATGGTACTATGAAATAGTAGCGAGTTGTCTGGCTGAATGTCGGGGAATTCTTCGTCAATTCTTTTGTGGTTGAAAGTAAAAGTTTGACTAATGCCGGTCCAGGATTTTTTCGGTTTGGAAACATTCTTGACATCCCTGGTGAGATATTCTTGGCCAGCCCTAAACTAAGCTGGCGGCTCCATTAGTGTTGGAACTGCATTGGCTGTGCTACGGGCAGGATCGGATATTGGCTTGTCTTTCGATAATGTCCTTTTACTGGATTCTGTGATCCGAATTGCAACAGAATCTCCTGATTGCTGGGAATACTTGCGAATTTTTGTGGTTAACATCAAAGCTTTTCACGATTATGTCGCTGTGAAGCAAATGGATACTTTTGAAGAAATTTATATCTGTAGATGAAATCAGTTCGTTTTTTTTTTGCATAACTGGTTTGAATTGTTACCAAATTAATTATCTTAGAGATAAAATCGTCTAGCTCAAACCTTTGTAGGGGTAAGGGCGGGACCATCATCATCATCATCATCTAGCAGTCACTGCACCCCTATCGAGTGCATGTCAACGTGAACTCGTGGATATTATTGCGAAGTATCACTGTGAATCCGGAATAAAAGCTACGGAAGCTATGTTACGAGAATACGCAGAATCTACTACCACTGTTTTCAAGCATGAAACCCAGATAATTCTCAGTACAGTTCATGGCCTGAGCACAGGATGAAAACAAAATCTTTTTTTAAATATATTTTTATTAGTGTATAACGGAACTTTTCTTTATTAAATTTGATTAAATAAATCTTATTTCACCAAGCATTTTTTTTTTTCATTTTTCGAAAATAAATACCATAAACCTGATTAAAACCATTAATTAACTTCCATTACATGTTATGCATGACCAATGCATTCTATTTATGGAATTCATAGAAAGTATGTGTCCAATTTATGGATTGTATTGCCTCATGCATTTAATGAAAACATTCGTTGACGATAATTCATTAATTTCGCACATACTTTTCATGTGCTAACCCCCATTGCAAAAATCCATGTGGGTTTGCACATGAATCTAATGGAGATTTTCTTTTGAGTGTACAGAATATACAGATATTTGAATTTTTTTACAGACAAATACACACGCAAAAAAAAAACCTCAGTACAATCTACCATTTAGAGGGTTAAATTAAGCGCAAACACCAACAATTTTCACCTGACTAGAAATGCGTTTGATTTTACCATGACTAAGATAAGATCGACCATGGTGCGGTTGACATCATTAGAAGGTCTGTCAAATATAACACAAATGCTGACGGTTGTACCATAAACGTAGTAAATTTGACTGAAATTTCATGGTAGTTTTGAAAATATGCATAGTCGGGTAAAATCAGGGGCCTGGCCACCTTATCCTAGTTACTAGCGTTTGACAGTATGCAACATATCACGGGCCTTATTTGAATAAGGCCCGTCTGACGTGTATTTGGCATTTTGGCAACGTGTATTTTTTTTGCCTTGAAGGAAGCGGTTATGTTGACTATTTTGATAATGTGTTTTTCTTTTTGGGAGTGTGGAAATCTTCGTGCGCGAGCCTCGTTTTACAGTTGGTTTTATGGTTTTACTTTCTTAACAATGACAAGTTCAAGTTGTTGAGAGACTCTGTAGTTATGAGCGTCAATTTTTTCGTCACGTTAATTCTAAAAATGAATAAAAACGACCACCTCAACAACAAAATAGTACGATAAAAGCGTTTTTTTTTTCATTTCCAGGGTGAAACTTCGATTTAATGAAAAAAACATTAGCAACTAACAGATGGTACAAAACAGCAATCCGTAGGAAGAAAGAGCTGACCAGTTAGCATAGACTTACTCTAAGACCAGTAGGTCCTGAACAAATACTATTTTTTTCTTGGCTCAGTCCCGTTTGAAACAACAAACTTGTTTGTTGAAATCCATACTAAAAAAAATGTTGTTTTAAAAATCCGTTCAGTTGTTTTAAGCCAACGATTCAGTTTTGAAACAAACAGGCAGGATGGTTGTTTCTACCTAAAGATATTACCATAAAACAACACAAATTATGGTTGTTGTAAACTAACATATTTGTTGTTTCCACCTTGCAACAGGTTTATTATCACCAAAACACAGGTTGCGTTGACTCAGGGAAACAAATTAAAGTTTTAGATTGATTCAACCAAAGCGGCGGTTAAATCAAACTGATATACTGATTGGAGAAAAAACAACTAAAAGTTTAGTTTGAAACAAACTTTTTTTTAGGTTATTCCATTTTCCGTCCGGTACCGCTTCATGCTCTATTCGCGTAAATTTTACACGCAGGTGAAAATTTAATTTAATGAATTTAATGAAAACCTTTAAATAGTATAATGGCTCGCAGTAACATTTGTAGATTTCTTTTAGACTGAGAGAAGTCTATAAATGTAAATGTGCGCTTTTCTAATGTTTGTTAGCCATTTATTCAAATAAATATTATTAAAATTATTACAAAAGAAATGTAGGTTAACGGAAATGTTTGTTGTTTCAACCATTTTCGTTCGTTTGTTGCAAACAGCAATTCAGTTTAAATCATACTCAAATTGGTTTGAAACAAACCATAAGGGTTGGTAGAACCAACTTAAAAATCTGTTTGTTCGTAGCTGTCAGAATGAAACAACCAACATAATAGTAAATTCAAACGGATGTCAGTTGAGCTTAACTGCTTAATAACCGAAACAATAACTCAGAATTTTAGTTTGTTTTAACCACCGTAGGTAGTCAAATCAAACTAATATGATGTTTGTGCCCAATTCAACGTGAAATTCCAGTTAAATGAAACTAGAATATGTTTGCGTTTACCAATCTTTTTTCTCAGTGTAGCACATCGGTCCCAAGCTCGGTCCCAAGCTTAATAATACGCCCCTAATAATGAACTCACACGAACACACTCTCAAATATTCTGTCAAAATAACACAGCAAATCAAAACAAAGGCGCAAATATGTATAGTTAGGTGCTGGCTTCAAGGTGTACTTCGGACCAAGGGGCTCTACAACAGTGAACCAATTTCAAATAGCTAGTTGCATATTGATTGTTGCAGTTAGAGTGGCAATGACTTCAGGGGCTTCAGAACGGTCTTTAAGACGGCAGTCGTCTGCAGATGAGTTGAACTGTGCTCTAACCCGGTGGTGTCTCCACTAGCATTTTCTGTCTTAACATCTGTGTCACTGTCAAAGAATATGGCAAGTGGAGACACAAATGTTAGATGTTAAGACAGATCTGTTCAAACATATTTCTTGACAGAAATGTTAGACTTTTAAGCAGACATTTTTTTAAATAAATATGACGAAATCCAAAATAATGCTTGTTTTAGTTTTCATTTCCATAAAATTGTGTTTAGAGACTTCATCAATGCCCTAGATCCTAAAAAATCGGGATCGGGTATTGCAATTGTTAAAATTTGATGAAAATGTCTTAACAAATCTGTTAGAGCTAAGCCCAGCATCGAAGAAATGTCAGGTTGCTTGTCATATGTTAAGACGGATCTGACAAGACAGAAAATGCTAGTGGAGACAGAAAATGCTAGTGGAAAGCTTCCTGGATTAACAGAAAATGTAATGGTCGAGGTTAAATGTAGAGTTATAGCAGCGGGTGGATAGTCATGAAGAAAACGAATATTTTTTCGGCTCAGGAAGTACTAGCACATCGGTCCCAAGCTTAATGATTCGCCCCTAAGACCGTAACTCACACTAATGCACTCTCAAATATTCTGTCAAAATAACACACACTGAACCCAAACATCATCCCAAGATCGTCTGAAAAGTACTTTGATTGTGCCCTTTAACGAAAAGCATTCGGAAATCGGATGATTGTCTTATGGTTAGATCCGTATGACGATCATCCATGTTTCGTATGAAAATCAACCAAATTTAATATGATGTTTGTTTCAAAACTATGTAGACCATTAGCGAGTTATGAATAATTTGAAACAATTCAACGCTATAATTTTATGTTTCATTATACTTCCTCAACCGTTGAGCCAAAATTGCAACGAGAGCACAAAAATTGAAAGAGGCAGGAAATAATATTCCATGACTCCGAAGGAATCGATGCGGGTTTCGATACTTTATTCGTGATGGTACCAGTTCTGATAGCGATTGATAGGTTTTTACCGAATGATGTTAAATGGAATTTTTGTCATCCTCATTTCAAATGATTTCCCTAATAAATTTCGTATGGTTATTTTTCTTAACGACCTATTTGAGGTATCATCCAAACCATTAAAGAAATGGTTGGAGGATTTGTGATATCGTTCGTTTAAGGTAATTTTTTATCAGGGTTGCTTTAGAACTTTAGAATGACGATTTTTCATACAGCGTACATTCGAATTTGAACGGGAGGTCAATTCACTTCGCGTATTATTAGTTTTTCAACATTAGAAGGAAATATTGAATTAGAAATTTGATTTGGGGAATTTGTGAAAGGGGGGAAAAAAAGTGGTGGAATGTGTGGGGGGGGGGGAGGTGTGTGGGGGTGGATTTTTTTTTTTTTTTTTTTTTGGGGGGGGGGGGGGGGGGGGGGGGGTGTGGGTGGGGGTGGGTGGCGGGTTGGGGGGTGTGGGGGGGGGAGAGGGAGGGGGGGGGTGGGGAAAAAAAAAAAAGAGAGAGGGGGGGGGGGGGGGGGGGGGGGGGGGGGGGGGGGGGGTGTGTGGTTAAAAAAAAAAGGGGCAACAGCTTTTCCACTTATCTAGGCAATTTTTTCGGTCAAAGAATACATTAGATCGCACAGAAAGCAAACGGAGTGGTTAAAATTTCATCCAATGCGAAATGTCTGTTCACATTCTGTACAACAAAATTAAGTTCCTCGAGGCTTTGGATTTGAAGTTTTGAATTAAGAGGTAAGTTTTTTCTCCAAATTTATCATTGATTGTTCATATTTACAAGACGGTCTGCTGATGGGTGGTTGAAAAACGACAGTGATTCAATCAAATGTATAGAAATATCAAAGGAAACTTGACATTCAAATAAACAAGGTGAAATTGCAATCTCTTTTGCTTCAGATTTCTGTTTATTCGATAACACAATCTCACCTCTACTCGCGTGTCAGCATTTGAAAAAGTAGCAATTCTCTATATTTTTTTCATTAAAGCACCTTAAAACAGAGTAAGTTGGTGTTTATATCATAACTTTGATAAAAACAAATAATTCCCCTGAGATTTATACAGACTTTTGAAAAAAGTATCTGGCATCCCTGCTTTCTGTTATTATTTCATATGCAAAACACCGACAAACCGACATGAATGACAATAGAAAATGTCTTAATATTTCTGTTCCAATTATATTACTGACATCTATATTCGTGTTCGCTGATAACGTTTAGTGAAGCCACGAACACGCTTGGGAACTTGATAAGAAGGTTCATGTCAGAGCAATTCTGGACCAATTAATTTTATCTAGATAAAATGATTCTATAGGTTTTGACAGATGGGATCGCTGCACATTTGAATCGGTCGTTATGGATTCTTGATCAAAAGTGAAGATTGCGTTTCATGTCGGTTTGTCGGTGTGTAAAAGGCCTGTCGTTAATTTTTGTTTTATAACCTTTAGGGGGTTGGAGTGAAAGAAATTTTTTTTTCAATGTTACATTTCGTTGACTGAAACGGAAAAGTAAAGAATCGAAAAAAAAAAATTCTGCAGCAGTATCCACCTGGAAAGAACGAAAAATTAAATTGAAATTTGAAAGGTTTCCACGCAAACTAATGGGAGCTGTCACTTTTACTTTCGGAGAAATATTCCGCTCGATTATTCCGTAAGTGAAGGTGACATTTCGTTCCATGCAGATGAATTGAACAAAATTCCGTAACATCTCTTCTTTTTAAGTCGATACTGGCCTTAACCCTCGTTGCTCAGCAAGCGAGCACTGTCATTTGTTTTCTCTCTGTTTTTGCGCAGCAGCTGTCAAATCAACCGACGCTAGTACATGAACTATCACGTGTGCACAATTAGGCACTATCAATTTTCAATGTTTTTAATTTTCTCTATTTAACTCGGATTTTGAAAACAACCGATATTCACTAAAACTACATATCTGATATGCTCGTACAATTACACATCTGATATATTCGTACAATTAAGTCATACTTTTAATACATCCATCAGTTTTGGCTTGACCTGCTATTTGCTAATGCAGCATCATTCCGCCAGACGGTCAGACTATGAACTGGTGCTGTGGAACAAGAGAAGAGAAGAGACAAACGAGCTCAGCCCGCTGCACTACGATCCATGCTTCAAGCTTCTTAGAATAGATGTTTAGCAAATTATCAATCTATACATCTAGTTATCATGCCTTGTCATTAAGCTTATCACGTCTGGGTGTGATTGTTGGTGTGATCATGTGCTATCTGGAAATTTGGTAGTGCGTTTTGGACGAAAACATTTGTCAAAAGGATGAAAAATGGTAAGCCACCTCTTATAAGAGGTTATCTGTGTGAAAACAAACAATTTTTACACGACGATAGGCACGATAGTGTGCGTGCTTTAAACGTCATTACGCTTTATTGGACTTCAGTAAAGCCAACAATCAATATGAAACTAGCGGCTTGATATTGGTTCACTGTTGTAGAACCCCTAGGTCCGAAGTTCACCTTGCAGTCTGCACCTCGCAATGCACTCTTGCGCTTATGAGTACCTCTCGGTACTAGTATCTTTGTTTTTGTTTTGATTCGCTATGTTGTTTTGACACAATATTTGAGAGTGTGTTGGTATGAGTTACGTTATCAGGGGCAAATATTAAGCTTGGGACCGGTCTGCTAGAACTTCCTGAGCCAAAAAAATATATTCATTTTCTTTATGACTATCCAGCCGCTGGTAAAGCCGTCCGTATCACGTTTCATTTATTAAATACTAGCTGAACCCGGTGCGTGCACTGCTACGCTTGCAACTAAATGAAGGAAAATTTAATATACTGGCACGTTTATGGTTTTATTCGGAATGAGTTTTTTTTTCTTGAGTAAGCAGGGGTTCAAACTTCTATCAAAACATGCTTCTTACCCGAGAAATACACGTTTTGTGTTTAAGTAACCTGGATAATTCTCACTTTTGGCCGAAATTTGTCTTTCGTTTGTATGGGAGCCCTCCCTTCCAGAGGGGGGTGGTTTCTCAGACCACCATACAATCATTGCCTTCAAAACCCCCACATGCCAAATTTGGTTCCATTTGCTTGATTAGTTCTCGGGTTATGATGAAATTTGTGTCTCATTTGTATGAGAGCGCCCCTTCCTGAGAGAGAAGGGATCTCAAACAATCATAAGAACCTTTCCCAGCCCCAAAAACCCCTTCATATAAATTTTCACGTTGGTCGGTTCAGAACTTTCCGAGTCTATAAGGGTCTGACAGACAGACAGACAGAAATTCATTTTTATGTATATAGAAATCTAGCCTCCAAAAACCCCCATATGCTAAAAGTGGTTTCATTTACTTGATTAGTTCTCGAGTTATGCAGAAGTTTGCTTTTTATTTGTATGGGACCCCCCCCCCCCTTCAAAATGGGGAGGGGTATTGAACTGCCATAGAAACATTTCTTGCCTCCAAAAACCTCAACATGCCAAATGCCAAATTTTGTTTCATTTGCTTCATTGGCTCTCGAGTTATGCTAAAAATTATGTTTCATTTTTATGGGAGTCTCCCCTTCCAGAAGGCGGAGGGGTTTCAAACCACATTAGAAACATTTATTTCTCTCAAAAACCTCCACATGCCAAATTTGGTTCCATTTGCTTTAATTTTTATCGAGTTATGCAGAAATTCGTGTTTCATTTGTATGAGAGACCCCTTTTTTCAGTGAGCGGAGGAGTCTCAAACCACAATAGAAACATTTCTTGCCTTCGAAAACCTCCACATTCCAAATTGGGTTCCATTAACTTGATAAGTTCTCGAGTTATTCAGAAATTTGTGTTTCATTTGTATATGAGCCCTCTTTTCAGAGAAGGGAGGGGCTCGAGTCAACTTAGAAACATTTTTTGCCTTCAAAAACCTCCACCTGCCAAATGTGGTTCCATTTACTTGATTAGTTCTCGAGTTATGCAGAAATTTGTGTTGCATTTGTATGGAAACCCCCCTCCCGCCCCCCTCCAGATGGCGGAGGAGTCTCAAACTTCCATAGAAACATTTCTCTCCTCCAAAAACCTCCACATGCCAAATTTGGTTCCATATGCTTGATTTTTTCTTGAGTTATGCACAAATTTGTCTTTCATTTGAATGAGAGCCCCCCTCTTACAGAGGGCGGAGGGGTCTCGAGTTACCTTAGAAACATTTCTTGCCTTCAAAACCTCTACCTGCCAAATTTGGTTCCATTTACGTGATTAGTTCTCGAGTTGTGCAGAAACTTGTGTTTCATTTGTATGGGAGCCCCGCCCCCCTACCAGAGAGAGAGGAGGGGTCTCGATCTACTGTAGAAACATTTATTGCCTTTAAAATCCCCGCAAATTTGGTTCCTTTTGCTTTATTAGATCTAGAGTTATGAAGAAATTTCAGTTTCATTTGTATGACAGCACCACTTCTAGGAGAGGGGAGGGGTCTTTTTTATCGAGAATATACAAGGAATATGGGTGTAAAAAAATTTAAGTGGGGATATTTCAGGGTTTAAAAAATTTAGACCCCTCAAAAGGCCCTGGACGTGATGGAATTCCTCCAGTATTTATGAAGAATCTTACGAAGGAATTTACATCTCCTTTGTTTTGGCTTTTCAATATGTCACTGGAATCAGGAATTTTCCCAACAATATGGAAAAGTTCATTCTTAGTGCCTATTTTCAAATCTGGCTTGAAATCTGACATACGTATACGTTATAATTATTGTGGAATCGCTATTATCTCTTGCATTCCCAAACTTTTCGAGGCAATTGTCAATAAAACATTTCTTCAAATCAAAAATCGAATAACAGACAAACAACACGGTTTTTTCAAAGGCCGCTCAACATCCACGAACTTACTAGAATTTGTAAATTAATCACTGAATGCAATGGATAATGGGAACCATGTTGAAGCTCTTTACACAGACTTTAGCAAGGCATTTGATCGTGTTGACATTCCAATGTTACTTTTCAAACTGCAAAAAATTGGAATTGAGTCTGGACTCTTGAAGTGGCTTGAATCATATTTAACTAACCGGCAACAAATAATAAAATTCAATGAAAGAAATCAAATCCCATTCAAGTTACTTCAGGAGTCCCCCAAGGCTCCCATTTAGGACCACTTATTTTTATTTTATACGTCAACGACATTTCCTTCGTCCTCAAAAATCTGAAAGTGCTAATTTATGCCGACGACATGAAGCTGTACTTGGAAATCAAAAATAAAGAAGACATCAATATATTCCAGTATGAAACTCATACATTCTACATCTGGTGTAAGAAAAGCTTATTGGAACTGAATGTAAAAAAATGCAATTTAATATCTTTTAGCAGAAAATTAACAACAACCAACATTGTAATTGCATTAGGAAATCTCTAAACTTAATTTTATAGACCATTACAACACTATCATACACAAGGCAAATAGCATGTTAGGGTTTATTAAACGCTTCTGCTACAATTTTCAAGACCCGTACACTATTAAAACTCTATATATTGCCTATGTGAGGTCTATACTGGAATATTGCAGCATTGTGTGGTCTCCTCGTACAGGTATACATGAAGAAAGAATAGAATCAGTACAAAAGCAATTTCTATTATATGCTCTTCGTAAGCTAGGCTGGGCCTCACATCGTCTTCCATCATATGAAGCTCGCTGCATGTTGATTGACATCCAAACATTGAAAGAACGACGAGAATATGCGATGGTTTCATTTGTAAACGATATCGTTTCGCAGCGTGTTGAATCAGCCGAACAACTTTCTAAATTAAATTTATATGCACCAATTAGACGACTTCGAAATCGTTATTTATTTGCTCTAAACCATCATCGCACGGAATATGCTAAAAATGGACCAATAAATAGCACGATGGATTCCTATAATCAACACTGTGAAGCCATTGACTTTACATTGTCTCGGTATAAATTGAAACAGTCTTTTAAGTCCCTGAGGATACAAAACTAATTAATTTTTATATTTATGTATAGTTAAGAAAACAGCTAATTGTCTATGTACTAGTCTACAAATGGATGACGAAATAAATAAACGTCTCATACCACCAGAGAAACATTTTTCGCCTCCAGAAAACCCCACATGCCAAATTTGGTCCCATTTGCTTGATTAGTTCTTGAGATATGCAGAAACTTCTGTTTCATTTGGGTGGGAGCCTCCCTTTCTAGAGAGGGGAGTGGTCTCAAACTACCATAGAAACATTTCTTGCCTCCAAAAACTTGCTAAATGCTAAATTTGGGTTCCTTTGCTTGATCAGTTCTCGAGTTATGCAGAAATTTGTGCTTCATTTGTATGGGAGCCCCCCCTTTCAGAGGAGGGAGGGGTCTCTTACTATCTTAAGAACCTTCCCCGGCCCCAAAAACTCCTGCATACACATTTTCACGCCGATCGGTTCAGTAGTCTCCGAGCCTATTAGGGTCAAACAGACAGACAGACAGACAGACAGAAATCCATTTTTATATACATATAGATTCCTAGAACCCTCATACTTGGTCGTGGATTAGGGCACACCGTCGTCCCATCTATTATTGCCATTAGCAGAATGCCCACAATGTTTTCAAACAAATTGGAATCCAAACGTTTCGAAACCCTGGCAACCGATAAGAACCAAAAAGGATTGTTTCGATTTTAAGCTACATCGAGTTACTCGCGGGTTTCTCGGTGCATCAAAGCAACTCGGATTAAAGCTGTCTCACCCCTAGCGTAAAACTCCAAAATCAAGCGTATGATAACAAAGCAAGTTTAGTTTTTGTTCGGACCTCCCAAGTAACCACGAGGCTATAATAGCTTGCATATATAGGGCATATGCATTACGTCTGGTGCATCATTGAAGTTGGATTAATGCTGAAAAGGGCCCCACTAAGATCGAACTAATCCTATATCTTTTGTAATGCCATAAGACATTGCTAAAGTAGCATTATTGCATTGGTAATGCATCATTGCATTGGTAATGCATTATTACATTCTTAAAGCTAATCTAACGCTACATTACTTGACAACTGTTGTTAAATTAATGCGAAACCGCATCAATGATGTTGATTTTGGGTTGAATAAGAACAATAATATAATGCTTGTGGTTACTTGGGCTTTTAGTGCACAAAAAGGCATTTTTCAGCCGAAACCTTTTAAAAACTATACCAAATACCGAAAATAAACATTTTTAACCTTGGGATTTGCTACCGTTGTGAATTGCTGTTTTTGGAGATTTTGACAAAGATTTTGCATTAGGGTCTAACTGACAAACGTAAACAATGGCATGTTGGATGTTGGATCCACCATTTTGACTTTTGAAAATCTATCTAGCGGCTTGATATTGGTTATTCGTATTCGTATTCAACTACCTCGAAAATATATGATAACGTGCAGATATTGCATCTAAAACTGTTCCTCAAACTTTAAACGCGTTGTTCTCGAAACAATGTTTTTCAAAACATTGTACACGATTAAAAAAAACGGCTTGACCAATTAACTTCTACTTTTGACCCCGAAAAAGTAAACATTTTTTATTGGAGCTCGTCGATCTTATAAATGTAATTTTTTGATGATAAATATGTTTAATTCAGTCTTAAACATTGAAAATAACACAAAAAAAAACGATACCCAAACTTCAACTTAGCACCAAATTTTCAATGTTAAAGCTATTCAAATTTTGGCTACGTCAGACTCCGCCAAATTTAAAGCAAAATGGACTAATGAAAACGATTTTTGATTCCAGAAAACGCGTGAGCAGCAACAATGCACGCAGATGGAGAAGCTCCAACTGACCTAGCGGGCGCCATTTATGTTTTTTATTTGTAAAAAAATTATGAAATAAAATCAAAACTATATCCGATCGAAATACCTAAACAGATTTTTTGTATGTCTTTCCTTTGCCTCCAAAAAATTCCAACGTCAGGAAATGCAGCGGGCGCATCACGCCACGTCGCACACCAATGAGCATAATGTACATTGTCAGCAGTTTCATATTATAAAAGAGTTCGCACCATGTGGCTCGTTCTCTTTTTCATCAGGCGGTCGGTGCAGTAAGTAGTGTGGTGTGAAAGTATAATTAAACCTAGCATTTAAGCAGTTAAAGTGAGGTTTAGTGCTTTTTAAAAAAGGAACGAAAGAAATCATTTTCGTTACTCAAACTTTGCCAATTTTTATCGCATTTGATTGAGAACCTGGCCTTAACCACTTTTGCTCTACCTGTATGGACATCATTGATCACGATGCGCTTCTGCGGCAGCGTCACTGCTGTCAGACCGGACGGCTATTTGACAGCCACTATAAGAGCTCAAATAAATCGATGCTGATGCAGGCCAATTGCTTCTATATAAGGTCTGACTCATGACACTAATACTGTTGCTAATACCACAGAGCACAGACATTGATGTCCATATACCTTTTCTTGAAAAACATGTGTAAAAGTTAATATGGGCAGCCCGTATAAGAAGCAAGTGCAGAGAAAAAAAACAAAACTTTTCATGTTATGTGCTAGGTTTTTTATTGATAAACATTTACATGATATTTATCGCACAACTACAGCGCCGCCTACCAAGAGCATAACGACATACATTTTAAATGACGGTTTAAAATTTTACACAAGTAGCAGACCGAAGATGAACGTCTGTTCTCTGTGCTAATACCACCGTGTTCCTTGCGCACGCTACATGAGAGCCCGGAAAGTGCTACATCATACTTTTTTTTTATTCGTTCGTTCCGTGATTGTTTATTGTGTGCGCTATAAAACTTAATTTTTCAACAATTCCAGTCTATTTTTGACGCAAAATTGGTTCTATATCGCTAATCGAGTGTCAAGTCCCAGCGTGGCAGAAATTCAATTATCTCAGTAAAACTCACTATAAATGACCCATGTGATCGGAGGGAATGCTTCTGACCAATAAATTGCCTTTGCATCATGATTATTTCCACAATTCAGCATTTATAATGAACGTTTAAACCAATTTTTTTAATCACGCCCATAAAAAATTGAAGTGTTACGTCATCACTCGTCGGCTCAGCAATGTTTACATTAGTTTTGCTTCCAATACAAGCAAGCAGTGCGTTGAGCTAGACCTTATAAGGACGTCATTGGATGCAGACCGCCTGAACCGTTCTACACGCTAAGATGAGAATACCTAAAGATCGTTAAAAAGTACCGGTAATCGCTCAAAAGTGCACATACCCAAATTATGCGTAAACACAGATTACCTAAAATTAGGTAATAGTATTGAACGAAGATAAACGTTAAAAATTACCGATTTTGTATCGTTACTTTATACTGAAAATTGGGTATTTTCTTTGTAGTTATATTTTATAGAAGGCTTAAAAGAAGACATTCAATTCTAGGGTTTTTATTCATTAGGGCGAATCTACAATTGAGAGACTCTCTCCGGGCTCGCTCTCTTTCATTCATAAACCAATCACCTTTACGTTTTTCATTCTACTATTTGTATAGTATGCTAGCCAGTAGTAGTATGTTGTGTTTCGATCTGTACTAAAGAATCCCTCGAAAGTTTTATAATGGCACTGTAATGAATGAAAGAGAGCGAGCCCGGAGAGAATCTCTCAATTGTAGATTCGCCCTAATAAAAAAAAACCCTAGAATTAATAAATTTATTTATTTGGAGTAGTATTCCAAATTCTGCACTTAACAAGAAACAAATGTTCAAATGTATTACAGAAATATATGTTCTGTATTAAAACAAAAAAGTATTTATAAAGTATTACAGAAATAATTTTCTGAATCAACCCAACTTTTTGATACGTTCATTTTTTCGCTCCAGAGTGACGCCGAATTGCACCTCGGGATTCACGTTGGTCCACAAACATCCGTCGGAGCTAGAATCAAATAGAAGAATGCAAAAGTTTTAACGTAGGACTACGTCTGTGTTTTCAATACAGGGGTACAAGTTCGAATTGTGAAAATTTGGAGCGTCACGAAAAATATATAGGTTTTGAACGTTAATAACTAAGTCATTTCACGATCGATTTACAAAATGTTTGCACCAATCGATCGGGACATTTTCTACGCTTCGATTCCAATATTGAAATCTATTGATTTATAATATTCAACTATTGAAATTAACGCAAATATAAGGTGATGTCTTATAATGTCGATTTTTCAGAGTAAATTTACCAAATACACAGTACTTTCCTAGCACAGACTTCATATTTAAGTAACAAACGTCTCCTAGCCTCCTAGTGGGTAGCCATAAATGTTATATAAGGGGTACACCTTTGCTTTTTGAATTAGTTTTTTGGTGGTTGTGGAGCTGTGCAGAGTAGGATCTGCAGTTGGATTGTAGCAGGCAGCAGCACTGGCGAGCAGTCGTTGCCCAGAGAGGCGTTGTTGCAGTTGGCTGTTGGTGCCGATGCTCCCGTCAACCTCGCTGCGAGAAACATGGCTGCTGAAGCCTACGAATTGACGGGAAAAGCCGCCCGTGACAACGAGACAAGAATCAACTATCCTACGTCACCTGCAGAAGGCCACCCGCAACGACGAGGAGCTGAACCAAGAATACCAAGAAGAAAGCCAACGTTCAATCGCGAACCATGTTTCTCCCCCGTCAACTAAATCCGTCCTTTTCAGGTGGACCAAATCAATGTTTCAATTAAAGAGTTTGTTTGAATTTTTCTCTGGTGCTGTTTGAAATTTCCATTACCCGACTGAACATGGCATTGCTTTAAACGCCGCGTTCCGGAGTAAAGGGCAAAGCGCGTTGAACAACCAACGAACCAACAGATCCATAAGTATCTTCTACGTATTAAAGATAGTGGCTATCTCAACCATCGTAGAAAATACAACCGGGCCATATCATCATTAAGAGCCACCAAATGCTTTCTAAAGAGTTTACAATAGAATTTTCTCACATATTTACTTCTTAAAGCTGGTCGAACGTTCCATTAGCACTTGTTCGACCTAGACGTCTATCGGCAATAATAGACTTTGAATTCCCAAACAGACCACAACCATCTACAACGCAATAAGGATAATGATCTCCAGGGTGTCGATCATATCAACAGGATGTGCTCTTATGGTGCATTCTCGCTCCACGATCTCGGAAGGCAAACAGTTCCAGTAGCAAAGTTCGGAAAAAGAAAGCGTATAGCACCACATCTACCGGGTGCTGAAGCATTTTAACCCGATACTGTTTCCGAGCGGATTGAAAGCGTAGCTTCCCGACTAACTTAAATCAATTGGCGGATGGCCCTGACGTCTCTGGAAAGTGTATGGGAATTAGATTGCTGCGTAGTCCTACGTCACCTTTGCGCACAACCCCATTGGGCTGTACCTTGTAGTTTTTAGTTTAGATGGCCTTCAGCCTTTTGCTGGTTGGCCAGAGGTTTCCCTCCCTATATCACATTCATCAACACTTGAGCCAGGGCCAACGGCTTTACTTCCCCTCCGAAGGAAGATGTGACCATCGAATCCAGACACATTGGAGCCCCCACCAATGCCCCCCTTGGTATTCTGGGTTCAGTTCCTCGTCGTTGCGGGTGGCCATCTGCAGGTGACGTGGGATAGTTGATTCTTGTCTCGTTGTCACGGGCGGCTTATTCCCGCCAATTCGTAGGCTTCAGCAGCCTGTTTCTCGCAGCGAAGTTGACGGGAGCATCGGCAACAATAGCCAACTGCACCAACGCCTCTCTGGGCAACGACTGCTCGCCAGTGCTGCTGCAGACTACGATCCAACTGCAGATCCTACTCTGCACAGCTCCACGACCGCCGAAAAACTAATTCAAAATGCGAAGGTGTACCCCTTATATAACATTCATGGCTGCCTAGGAGACGTTCGTTACTTAAATATGAAGTCTGTGCTAGGAACGTGCTGTGTATTTGGTAAATTTACTCTGAAAAATCGACATTATAAGACATCACCTCATATTTGCGTTAATTTTATTGTTATTTGCATGTTAAAAATCAAAAGATTTCAATATTGGAATCAAAGCGTAGAACATGTCTTAACCTAATGCTGCAAACATTTTGGAAATCGATCGTGAAATTACTTAGTAATTAACGTTCAAAACCTGACCGTTTTTCGTGACGCTCCAAATTTTCGCAATTTGAATATGTACCCCAGTATCGAAAACACAGACGTAGTCCCACGTCAAAATAAGACCAACTGCACGAAACAAGCGCATTTCGAGGGCAGATTATGCCCACTGTTTCACCGTCTAACTTAGATCAAGATAAACCGAAGACTTTAAACTCAAGTCCTACAATAATGCATCAAAAATCAATTGATCAAGAAGCGGATGGAATGTTTTCGGATTACTCAAACTCCAAAAAATTAGACATAAAAATATTTATTAAATTTTGTAAGTATTCTCTTTCTTTCAGTACAAACAGTTTCTTTGTTTCAAGTTAAATTGTATGGGTATAAGATTAGTTCATAGGATTTCGGGGTTTTCCTCCAATGCTATCTTTGAGAAACACGCCGAACGGAAAAGTAAACTACTATATAATCTAACAACAGTTCGGTTCTTTCGTTGACTCACCGTTTGAGAATAACAACAGATTTCATGGAAAAATAAAGAAAAAAATAATATATTAGATTGGCACTAATTGCAGGATATATAAATTCTCTCTTCATACTGACCGTTCCATTTGCGCTGTTACTAGTGTGCGTGTGAGCTAAAAAAATATAATATTGCATTCTGTTTCTAATCTTATCTTGTGTTCTGTATAATCTTCTGTTTGTTTGAGTAGCCATAACACTATTAAAATGCATTTTACTGCTGCGAATTATTTCAAAAGGTTCACTGATTTTTTTTCTCGTCAATCGTAACATGCACATTCATTTATTTTTAATTTTTCGAGTGCTCTAATGCTGCCTTGTAAGTGCTGTGTTTACATACCGATGTCAATGTGCGAGTTTTGCTCTAATTAGCTACCTATGTTTCTTGATATTGATAAATTTTCTGTTGCACAGATTAAATGTTATGAGTTGGGCTATCAATAAACCGATGCTTTGTACTACGTACTTTGCTGCAAGAGGCTCTGCGCAGTGAACTAACACTACCGCTAAAGCCGTCGTGATCTAGGGATTCTGACGAAAAGGCTAGATGTTAGTGTGTTATTGTTATTATTATTTGTTACGTTTTAAAGTTTGATGTTTTTGAGTGATTTAAATCAAATTATATGAAATTTAGTTGTTTAGCGGTGGGAAAAGTTTTTTTTTTAAACAAAAATATTGTGAATTTTCATATTCAGTTACATAGCGGGCAGAAAGTCGAAGGAAGAGAAGATGAAAGAGAAAAAGTAGAGAAAAATATGAGTATTTTGATCAGTGTAAAGCGTTAGAAATAGCACTTAAGACGTATTTTCGAGTAACAGTAACCGATCATGCTCGTATTGAAAATTGATGATGCAAAGAAACATCCAGTAAGCCTAGGGATGCAGAACTTCAAATTGTATTTAATTGTTCACAGTAGTTTTCAAAAGCCTATTACATATCTCGAACAAATTGAGGTGGGCATGGGGAATTAATGCCATCGATTTCGACCTATAATTGATCGGTTGAATCACTTTTTTTTTTTTTTTTTTTTATGGGTTTTTTCGCTTGGGGGGTGCTTCTCACGCCGCAGAGAAAATCTGCGCTCCATACAAAATATATCTAAACATGTGGGGGGGGGGCGACAGGGCTTCCTTTCCCTTGGGGGGGAGGTGTGGGGATAGTTTTTTTGCGTGAAAACAACACAGCGCCGGCGGCAATCGATACCAACCCAATGGGGGGGAGGGGAAACCTTAACCCCACCGCCACCGGACCCGGCCTGTGCGGAAAAGAATATTTTATTTTTTTATTTTTTTTGTTTCGTTTTCCAAGGGGAAAAAAAGGGGAATGCCAAGTAACAATATTAGTTTTATTCCAGCCATATAGCACTCCTCCCGGCTTTGTTGATAAAACAACATTCAAAACTGTTTTGTCTACCAACACCTCTTCTATGCTTCTTTAAAGCCGAAATTTGTACAAAATGGCCCACTCTATAGACGGTTGTGAAAACAAGTTAATAAAACCTTCATAAGAACACAAAGATTTTGAAAATGTTCTAGTGAAAGATGTTATGACCACTTTAGAACCTTCATAAAACCTATTGGCTGCCATGAAAACCAGAATGTGGCCAAATGGCCACAGCTGTCAAACTTCACTGTGAAATCGAGGTTGGTTTTTGTTGTTCTGCTTTGTTCGATTCTCTTGTGATGCTGATTTAGCAGTAAAAGGAAAGGTCTAGTGTTGCGGGAAATTTTGTTTGATAGCAAAATATTCAAAACAAATAGTGTTTTCTACAGCGCATTATGCTCCAAATTATATGCGCATTTATTTTAATGGTGAATATTGGCACGCAAAGAGTCGAAAATTAATGCGCCTCGAAACTTATGCGAATTTACAACAACATAAATCAAATTAAAACAAATCTATTCGATAAATTGATCATGAATTTCCTGAAAAGTGCATGGAATTGGATGAGATTATCTTAAAGAATGCCGAAATTAGTCTCCGATCTTAATTTGATTTGCATACCATAGAAAATTTGAGGCATTTATTTTTCCACATTTCAATTATTTCTTATATTTCAATATGGCGATTGAAAAAAAAATCACAGTTTTGTCATAAAGCCAATTTTTCTTCGCAATGACTATTATAAAACTATTTGGTCTTATGGTGACTTCCTTCAATGCCAATTTGCCGTTTAATGCATTTACTGGAGATAAAATGGTTTTAAAATGCTTTTTCAACTAACCATAATAAGATAATATTATTGAGTCCTAAAACGGCATGTCAGTAGAGCATTTTACGAGTTCATAAAGTCGAAATAAAACCTTTGATATGAGTAAAAGGAATTTGAGAAACAAGGTTTTAAGATCGTTGTAAACAAGCTGTGTAGGTTCTCATAAACCTGACCAAAATATGGAACCTATTGGCACCTCTTGGTGCCATAACAACACCAAATTGATTTCAAGTGGCTTTCATAAAACTTCAATAAAACTTATGTAATAAAGCAGGATGGTGTTACCAATGTTACTTGGGATATATTTGATTTTTTATTGTTTATAATATTGTTTGTTGTTTGCTATTGGCGCTGTAGTTTATCCTTGTCAAATGAAGCTCTTGAGGGTAGCTGTCTTTGGCAAAGCACAGAGAACAGACATTGATGTTCATTTACCTTTTTCTTGTAAAACGTGTGTAAAAGTTAATATGGGCAGTCGGTATAAGAAGCAAGTGCAGAGAGAAACAAACAAATAATTTCAGTTTATGTACTTGGTTTTTTTTACTGATTTTCATGACAGTTAACTACAGCGCCGTCTATCAGGAGCATGACGACATACATTTGACATACATTCGGTTTAAAGTTTTACACAAGTAGTAGGCCGAAGATGAACGTCTGTTCTCTGTCGGCAAAGTTGTTCAGTATACAAAATACAACCTTTTGGCGATATCAGATTAGTTTCAGATTGTCCCGCAGAGATTGCGCTGTAGTATATTTTTGTCAAATGAAGCTCTAGAGAACGGCCGTATGCGGCAAAGTTGTTCAGTACCCGCATAATGTAAAACAATTTGCTATATAGTCAAAACTATATTTTGAATGTAAGATATATTATCACAGTTTATGTTATTGTTAACAAATATTTTGGTCGCGTTTAACCATATAACCGCTACATTAACAAACATTGTTAATGTATGCCATATTGTCATTGAAGGGTTTTATATTGTCTGCACTCGGTCTGGATTATATACCCACTTTTTGGCATACACACTCAATTTACCTCGTAAAAAGGTCCAACAGCCGATCAACTCGGCAGTTACTTTTGCTGATATCCCTGTTTAATTTTTGTTTGTTAGCTGAGTATTGGTAAAACTTTAATTTGTTAACCAAATCTTGGTAATTTATTCACTGAATCTCAGTAAATTGAAATGCCGAAATAATCAGCTGTTGGATTGTCGGCGAAAAAACTAAGTGTGTAAAGTACAGCAAAAATTGTGTAAGTGAAAATTGCCCTTTTTTATGGTACCTGAGCTTTACCGCCTATTTAGCATATTGTTATTTGGCATTTTACCATCTGCCATATTGTAAGTATATTGAGATTATTGAATTTATAATTGTATAAGGGTAAATTATGACCAGGGATGCCAGATACTTTTTTCAAAAGTCTGTATCAGTCTCATTGAAATGTCTGTATAAGGGTTTTAATTTTGGTGCAAAGCTGCTTCAATGAAAAAAGAAAAGAGTTATAAATCGCTATTTATCGATGCTGACAAACGAGTAGAGGTGAGATTATGTTCGCATAAAGAAAAAATCTAACGCAAAAGAAATTGCGATTTCAAGTTGTATATTTAAATGTCAACTTTCCTTTCACTGCCATGCATATCACTGTCTTTTTTTCAATTACTAAATATGAACAAAGCAAAATATTTTGATCTTTTAGATTAGATGGTTTGAAAAATTCTTGGCAAATAATGTATTATTATCATTCATGAATTTAATGAAACACCTCACCTTCACTTCATTACTGCAAAATTCATTAATTGCGAAGGCTCGAGGAACTTAAATTTTGTACGGATAAGCACTTGTTCCGAAATTCTTCGCAATGCAGATTTTCTGGAAAATTCACCACTGAAAATCTCAATTCCCTGAATTCGTCGTCGATTGGTTGAATCATCAATAATGTTCTAAAATCGTTTGATAAGTTGAAAAATTGTTGGATGGGCTTTTGCGCTGATATTGTCAGGATCAATCGTTGAGGGTATCGTCGGTAAGGTCGATGTAGGGCATATGTAGGGATTTATCATGTATAGTCGAAATTGATGCAAGTGCTTCAGGCTTAACTTGTCACTTCTAATGTATTCGTTGATCAAGGCCTTGCACTTCAACACCTTTGTACAGTTATTCCAACTCGCAAAAGTTATTGAGAATCAGGTCCACAAAGCCAAGGCTCTTCAATTCTTTTAAATATACTGGTTTCAAATCTGAAAAAAAAAACTGAAAACTGAAATATAGCTCCCTTTATGGTTAAATTGGAGGGAGTCCTTTTTCTATATAATTTATAGGTTAGGTTAATTATCACTTCACGATTTAGGACTAAAGATCACAAACAAAACAAAACAAACAACGCTCAAAGTGCTTACCAATGGATGCTCCAGTGGAGCAAACGTTTCTTTAAAATTTCACGCCTGAAGTCCTAATAGTATTTGAGGTTTATGCTCAGAAAACTTCGAAGTGATATAGACTTGATCCCGTATGTTCTTAAGACTTCCAGCTTTAGAAACACGCCTAACAACTTGTTGTAAAGAAAGCCATCAGGTCGCGGGCGTTACATCCGTTTAAAGATCCGTACAATGTTTAAAGACTTCAGCTCTATTAGGTGCTGCAGTTTGTTGAACTTTGCTATTCTTAAAGGACATTCATTATAACGGCTGTATTTTTAGTTCGTTTCAGTGCAACTTCTTTGAATCAGTGAAAAAAGCCTTAGGAAACTGCCAGGCACATACTTGTACTTCTACATCCCTCACTGGTTTTTTTCGCCACCAAACTGGTCCAACTTCAGACTGCCATTCATTTTCTTACTGTTACGTATGTGACTTTCGCCTTTTTTTTAATCTGGAAGTTCGCCGAAATGAATGTCTGTATATGTCTGTAACATTTTCCAAATGTCTGTAAAATGTCTGTAATCTGTATGATGTCTGTATGCATGATCAAATGTCTGTATAAATACAGACATGTCTGTATATCTAGCATCCCTGGGACAGAGCTAAGGGAGGACCCGATTGGCATTATCTTATTAGGTCTTGGATTGTACTGCAGAGATGCCACTGTAGTTTATTTCAACTACATGTAGTTCTAGAGAGATGCCATCCTCAGCAAAGTTATTGAATACGTCGAGGATCGTCTTATCACATTGTCATATAAGTTCCAGATTTTGCCTCAGAAATTGCACTGCAATCTATCTTAGCCAAGCTATAAAGAATTGCTGTGTTCGTGAAGATTGACCAGTAAGTAATGTGGAGGCATTTCACACTATCATATTTGTTGCAGATTGTGCTGCAGAGAAGTAGTCTATATTAGAAAAATGAAGTTCTAGGGAGATACCGTCTTCGGCAAAGTTATTGGACATTTTGAAGACCGTGATTTGGCATTACGCTACCTTAGTGGCAAGTTTTGAAATTGATATTATAAGAGCATACCGAGAGACTATGCCGAAGACGGCAACTCTCGAGAGCTTAATTTGGTGGTACAATCTGGAACTAACGTGATTATTTAAAATGTCTTCAGTTTACATTTTCAACAATCCTTTTGTTGAAAACAACAACTCTCTAAAGCCCCATTTGGCTAATAGACGACTGCAGCGCCATCTTCGCGGCGCAATTTGGATCTAATCCGAGAATGCCAAGTGACTACATTTTACATTTTCAACAACTTTACTAAAGACAGCAACTTCAAAAGTTTCATTTGACAAAGATAGACTGCAGCGCCATCTTTGCGACAAAAGCTGGAACTAATCTGATAATGTCAAATGACTACTCAGAAAAAAAATCTAAACTAATTAGTTTAAAGTTAACTCTAAATTGACATTCGCATGGGTTGACGCGTAGCTTTGTATAAATGAAGATCCCTCGTTCATCGAACATCGATAGCCGGAGGAAAGAGAAAACGCATAGTTTTATGGTGAGCCCTTTTTGCTTCCGTCTTCTAAGCTGTAAAAGCTCAATTTGCGGTAATAGCAGACCTCGTTTTATCTCGATCTACGACTAAGAGTCCAACCTGGTGATCAGTTTTTTCGTTAAAGTTAAGTTTGTAAGCACATGTAAGCACATTAAGAAAATTCAAATTTGGAACTTGGGCATATAGGAACGTTGAGCATGCCACATATCATTAGTTATACTGATTTTATTAACAGATGTAAACTAATCGACTCTTTCTGCGTGTTAATATGCCATCGTTTGCCAAGCAGAAAGAGAGATTGGCGTCGGGAGCTGTTACTTGATGAATTTAGACCACCGTTCCGAAACCGCAAAAATTCGCTACATATGCACGGAATGCGCATTAATGGATTGGAAAAAATATCGCACTGAACACAAAAGAGCAATGATTTTACGAGAGTTTACGAAATGTTGGCACCCGGAAATGGCAACATGATCGCGTTTAATAAGGCCCAATAATTCTATGTGAAGCTTTCTCACACAACTTTGACTCAGTTTAAACATTATGGGACGTTAGCATAGTTTTTATACTAAGCTACATGTTAACGGCGGGAGTGATAAAAATGAGTACTTTTTAAAGTATTGATGATTAAAAAATTCTCAGAGTGTACATTTTATATTCCAAACAACTTTGTCCAGGCCGGTAACTCTGTAGAGCTTCATTTGGCAAAGATAGGCTGCGGCGCCATCTCTGCAGCACGATTTAGAACTAATATATCAATAGGGATCAATATCAAAAGATGATTTGTTACACACTGAAAAACTTTGCTCAGTACGCCAATTCTTTACAATGAGTCTGGAATGTTTCATATGCATATTTCTTCCCTGTGTAGCAGATTCCCAGAGGACAATGTTATCGGATTCATTTTTTTTTGTTCCAATGCATTTTGAGAACAGAACCTTTCAAATGGTGCATAAACATTGGCTCTAAGTTGACATTTCTAGATTCTTCAAAGGGTTGAAATTCGGGTCTATATTGACCCTAATATCTTACAGTGACGGACAATACAAAAAGACCAAAGCCTGTTTTTCATAAAAAATGGTCATGTTAGGGGGCTTGCCTTTCATTTTCTCGAGAACCAATTGAGCTGAAATTTCGGCTGTGGTCCAGAAGTAGCCTAAATTCTCATCTGCATTAAATCCGTCTTTTTTCATTCACCACTTTTTTTTTGTTGGGGCGTAGAACCACTGCGTCCACTGAGTTGAACTTTTGTGGTATACCCCTGTTTACTATTCTAATTCGCATCTTAAAGCTAGATCACCATTTGTCAAGTGACCAGCCCAAGACGCGTCTCCCAGTCAGGCAAAATTGAGTTTATAAAACCCACCACCTTTCCAGGATTTGCAGTCCAAATTTCTTTAGGTTGCATATAGCCACTGTACAGAAATTTAAGTCTGCTCTTGTACAAAGCATCACAACTGCAAAGCAGATGTTCCGAGGTTTCACGTTCCATGTTACAGAAACGACAGATATCATTCTGAACCTGGCCAATGGTTTTCAAATGATATCTACTCGGGCAATGTCCGGTTACTAGGCCAGTATAGGTACAAAGAACTCTCTTATTGAGCTCCAGAAGCTTTTTACTAATTGTAACATTTGGAATTATAAACCTTTTCGCTTGAACACACTTTGTGGTGACCAACCAATTGGTCATCACCCTTTGCTCTTCCCAAGATTTTAATTCCATTTTTATGGCACAGTATGATATACCGCAGAATGGTTGTGGGCCAATAAACTGTGCATTTGAACCTTGTTTAGCAAGCTCGTCTGCCCTTTCATTGCCTTCAATGCCACAGTATCCCAGAACCCAGAATAAATTTACCGAGTTCTCTTGGCACACCTTTCGCAGTGAAAGAATGCATTCCCAGACAAGTTTCGATGTACATTTATAATTACTTAACGCTTTGGGTGCCGCTTGGCTGTCTGTAAGAATACAAATATTTGCATATCTATATTTTCTCTTCAGACAAACGTTAACACATTTTATTATAGCAAAGATCTCCGCTTGGAAAACCGTTGGATAGTTTCCCATCGCCACTGAGATTTCTACCCCAGGGCCGAAGATTCCTGCTCCCGTTTTTGTTCCAAATTTGAGCCATCTGTGAAGAATTTTATGGCCATGACGAAGAGTGGGACCTCCGACTTTCCAATCTATACGTGACGTTTCACATATGTTGTAAGGGATGTCATGGTTTTCCACAGGTTTCATCCAGTCTCCATTCATGTACATCACTGGCCCATTTTGAAAGCTTTGTGAAATGCTCAAGTGACCGACTAAGTCACCAGACATGAAAGTTTTCAACCGTTTAAGTCTAAGCATACTCTTTTCCGCTTCTAGTTGCACGTATTCGTGCAAAGGCAGCAGATTTAGAATTGCATTCAACGCATTTGATGGAGTGCTGCGCATCGCTCCCGTTATAGCAATGGATACTAGCCGTTGAAGTTTTGTAAGCTTTTTCCGTGCAGTAGCCTCTTTTGTTTTTGGCCACCACACAAGAGAAGCATAGGTTACTTTTGGACGTATTATGGATGTATAAATCCACATTATCATTTTTGGTCTTAGACCCCATTTTCTGCCAAATGTTTTTGAGCATATCCAGAAAGCACTCGTTGCCTTACCGATCACATACTCAAGATGAGCATTCCAGTTCAGTTTGGCATCCAGTATCACTCCTAAGTATTTAACCTGTTCACTAAGATGAATCTTTAATCCTCCTAGCTGAAACGCTTTTAGACTAAACTTCCTTTTCCTAGTGAAAGGTACAATTACTACTTTTGATGGATTAATGCTAAGGCCCTCCTTGCTACACCAAGACTGGGTAAATTTTAGGGCCCATTGCATTCTTTCTGAAATGATGTTGTCAAATTTTCCCCTCACTATAATGACTATATCGTCTGCAAAACCTACAACCTCGAAACCTTTTTCCTCTAAGCTTCTTAGAAGATCGTCTACAACTAAGGACCTTATCAATGGTGACCACTTTAAAAGTTACAGACACCGCATACGACAACACAATAACACCACTTTTTTGATTTCCATAATGGATGCTCGAATTTGAGGATCTGAATTTTGATTATTGATGCACGGGTCATTTTAATATCAGTATACTATAGATTGTAATTCACACTCATCAACATGGCCTAAACTATGGATATCAAAACTGTTTTGTCGTAGTTGGTGTCTGTAGTTTCTGAAGTGGTGAATGAAAAATTATGAATTTATTGAAGATGAAAACTCAAGTTATTTCTAGGATATTGCCAAAATTTCAGTTCAATTACTTCACGGGAAAGTCAAAGACAAGCCTCCAAACATGACCATTTTGTGTCAAATCGGGCTTTGGTGCGTTATTGTATATGTCACTACAACCACCTTAGACTGATTTAAAACAAAATATTTTCATGCAAAAATCAAGAATTCCCTGAAAATTTCAGCCCGATTGGTTTGAAAATAAAAAAGATAACGTACATTGAAGTTGCGCCATGGGTCAGAATTGACCCCAATATCTGAAGAAGGTTAATAAACATTGTTATTATTACAGTTTTCCACATTATTACGCTTCCTCGTAAAAATCACGAAAAATGTAATTTGGCAACTACGGGAGTAACCGTTCGCTAACTGGGCTAAGTGCACAGCCCAGTTAGCGGATGCTGCTCGGTAACTGGGCTGACATTTCAAATGTAAATAAATTTCGAGGGGGCTTTCGAATCAGATTTCGGTAGGGATATTTCATTGAACAATACATAAATTCAATAATGTTTTCCGGCTTTATACATTATTTCGATGAAGCATATTGTGCACCCCATAGCGTAAAATATTTGACTCAGTTTGTATGGCATTACGACTCAATTTCGTGTAATTTAACAATTTTCACACCTCCACGAACCTTATATGCCTTTTACATGCCCCTTGCTTATTTTGACAACAAAATGTCAAATGCTGATTTTTGAAGTTTATTTGCTTTATTTAGCGAACGCTCAGTTAAAAAGCAGCCCAGTTAAACAGCACCCAGTTAGCGAACAGTTGCTGTATTTGCCAATTTTGACGCTGACATTGGCGGAGAAAATTTTCGGAAAACAAACTCTAGTTCAACGTGTTTTAGCATTCGGCCGGTACCTATGAAAAAGGCAATTTAATCCTTGATATTCAAAAAGGTCTAACTTAAGAACTGAACCATCAATTAACTAAATCGTAAAGCTAAAGCTGCGGACTCATCGACCACTGACGGGGTGATATCTGCCCGTTTTGACGGTGGAAACATCGGAACTAGCGATGACCATCATGACTGTCTGTGTACTAGAGAAGTAAAATGATGGTCAATTTCAATGCTGGTTTATTTACTCTACGCGATACGATCGTATCTCATAACACTTGTACAAGATATAAGAGCATCATTAACGGTGGGCAACAGTAGCGCTGCTATTTCAGAAGCGCTGCAGCGCTCTCATTTTAGTTTAGCCACCCTTCTCCACATCGGTCGTTGCTATAGCGGTGATCAATTTTGTTACCCTATTCCGTACCGGTTGAAAGGTACACAGAGACAAATTTGATAGTCAAGTTTACCATTATTCGGGGTTAGGATGACTATTGCAGTATAGTGACTTTGAACCGACTATGATCATGTTCAAAACGACCATTAAGAATAGTTATCCAACATTTGCCATAATGTCGTAATAGTCCTTGTTACTATGATCATAAAGGGTGATACGGTCAAAATTTGGTCAAGGGAAAACGCGTGTAAATCGGTGAAATCGTTTATTTAACAAATCAAATTAAATTTCTTTTTCAAGTTCAATTGGTATAAAATTCAGGAAAAATATTCAGTTAGGCTTCCGCTTTTCCAAATCCGAATTGCCGGGCCTTACGCTTGACCCCTGCCATCAGATTTTGTACAGCCACCTTGTCCACCTTCTTCGCCGCAGAAAGCCAGTTTGCCTTGAACTGCTGCTCGTCCTTAGCAGTTTTTTTGGTCTTCTTTGGGTTCCGCTTGACAATAGCCCAGTATTTCTCAATTGGGCGGAGCTCTGGCGTGTTGGGAGGGTTCTTGTCCTTGGGAACCACCTGCACGTTGTTGGCGGCGTACCACTCCATGGCCTTTTTACCGTAATGGCAAGATGCCAAATCCGGCCAAAACAGTACGGAACAACCGTGTTTCTTCAGGAAAGGCAGCAGACGTTTATTCAAACACTCTTTCACGTAAATTTCTTGGTTGACAGTCCCGGAAGCTATGAAAATGCTGCTTTTCAAGCCACAGGTACAGATGGCTTGCCAAACCAGATATTTCTTTGCGAACTTTGACAGTTTCGTGTGCTTGAAAATATCTGCTACCTTTCCCCTTCCTTTTGCCGTATAAAACTCCTGTCCCAGAAGCTGCTTGTCGGCTTTGACGTAGGTTTCGTCGTCCATTACCACGCAGTCAAACTTCGTCAGCATCGTCGTGTACAGCCTCCGGGATCGCGCTTTGGCCGTCGTATTTTGTTTATCATCGCGATTTGGAGTCACTACCTTCTTGTAAGTCGATAGTCCGGCTCGTTTTTTGGCTCGATGCACGGTTGTAGACGATACACCCAACTTATTTGCGGCATCTCGGAGAGATAGGTTAGGGTTTCGCTTGAAACTACCGGCAACTCTCTTTATCGTCTCAGCGGCTTCCGGTTTTCGATTTCCCCCCGATCCAGACTTCCTGGCTGTCGACAAACGTTCCCCAAACACTTTAATTACATTTGTAACGGTTGATTTGGCAACTTTTAGCGATTTTGCCAACTTTGCGTGCGAGTAGCTCGGATTTTCGCGATGCGCGAGCAAAATTTTGATACGCTGCTCTTCTTGCTTGGACGGCATTTTGACAACTGAAGAGTGAATTCCAAAATCAAAATAGGAGCAACATTCTACACACACACACACACCTTCAAAATGAGGGGTGTTCAGGTTTTTTAAATGCAAAATTGAAAGAAATACGTCAAGTTGATATTGACCAAATTTTGACCATATCGCCCTTTAGTCAAGCATTCCATGAACGTGGTGAATTCGACAATTTTCATGGTTATTGTAACCATTATATGCGATAGTCATCCTGACTATGATATAATTGTCGGTATAACGATAGTTTTTTTTTTTCAGGGTAGAAGTAAACATTTTGACAACATTGGTTCTTGAACGTCATCAACATCGTCGCCTTCAAGTGAAAGTCGAAAAGAAGAAATGGAGAAGTTTTCTGTGTTATTCTCGGATTCCAGTGACGATGAACTTGAATTGGTTAGCCAGATGCTGGTCCAGACTCACGCAATGCTACCTGAAACGGAATGCATTCGTGAAAACGAGGGAAGAGGCACGAGACGACCTAATATTGACAGGTTGACGCAAGAAGGAGCGCAACGTCTGGTAGACGATTATTTTTCGGATTATCACTTAAATTAAAATACAGTGAGGACCAATTTTGCAGACGTTTCCGGATGAGTCGAAATTTGTTCCTGCGCATCGTGAGGGACGTACAGGCTGCAGATGCCTACTTCGTGTAACGAGCTGATGCTACCGGTAAGCTAGGGCTAACGACATTCCAAAAGTGCACTACGTCGATTCGTCAGTTAGCCTACGGGTCCTCCGCAGACGCGATCGACGAATACGGTCGAAACATGTCAGAGTCAACGGCGTTAATCTGCATGTTGGAGTTTTGCCACACCATTGTTAAGGTATTTGCAGCACACTAATTGCGATCCCCAAACCACGATGACGTAAAACGGCTGTTGGATGAAGGCAAGAGACGAGGATTCCCAGGGATGTTGGGTTCGTTGGACTGCTGCCACTGGCAATGGAAAAACTGCCACACTGCTTGGGCTGGTCAGTACAAGGGGAAGGACAAAAATTGTATTGGAAGCAGTGGCGTCGTATGACCTATTGATATGGCACGCCTTCTTTGGCATGCCAGGATCCTCAAATGACATCAATGTGTTGGAGCGTTCACCGTTATTTTCAGACCTATACAGTGGCAAAACTCCTGTAGTAGAGTTTGAAATTACTGGGCGAACCTACACTATGGGGTATTACCTAGCGGACAGGATTCACCCTCCTAACTCGTCGTCTGGGAGGAACGGGACCTGCCTTTTCTTGCATAATTATTCGACTTTTTTTAAAATTAAATAGGGGGGGGGTGATTGGAGGAGCACGTGCCGGCGGGGGGGGGGGCTTCTTGTTTTATTTCTTGGTGGTACACGGTGTTCAATAAGTTCGAATACAAGTTTTCATCATTGCGTAGGTATGCGCCATGTACATATTCTGCATTGGTATTGGTGTCAGCTTTAGCTTCATTCATACGCTACCGAATGTGCGCGGTGTTGACATTCTGTTAGTTGTTGTTTGTTTGTTACGCGCGATGAAAGAGTATCGGGACTTCGTAATTAAGCGTTTTTTGAACGGTGAGCGACCCGGCGATATATTCCGGCTGCTGAAATCGCATGGGGTCAAGCGGAACTTTGTCTACACGACCATCAGGCGATACCGGGAGACGTCCTCGACCAATGACCGTGCGAGATCCGGTCGGCCACGTTCAGCGAGGACGCCACGGGTCATCAAGATCGTGAGGGAGCGAATTCGGCGCAAAAAGAACCGCTCAATCCGGAAAACGGCTGCAGATCTCAACGTTTCCATTGGAACCGCTCACACCATACTCACCAAGGACCTTGGTTTCAGGCCTTACAAAAACGTAAGGTCCATGGCGTTTCGGAGGCTACCAGCAAAAAGCGGTTGGATCGAGCTAAGAGGATCCTCTCTCGGCACGCTGGTCAGGAGTTTGTTTTTTCGGACGAGAAACTGTTCGTGCTGCAGCAGCCGCACAATGTGCAAAATGACCGGGTGTGGGCGCCATCGAGGGACAGCATTCCTGAATCCAATATAAACATCCCTCGGTTCCAAAGTGCCGCGTCGGTGATGGTTTGGGGGGCAGTATGCAAACGTGGTAAGCTACCCTTCATAGGCGTAGCCGGGGGGGGCAGGGGGGGGCCTTTGCCCCCCTTTGAATTTTATTTTTTAATTTTTAGAATTTTAATTTCAATATATTATTATTTATTTTTTATCTCTAGAAGGTTGCAAGGTAATTTGTTGCAATACAGTTGATGTTACTCCAATACAACTCAATTAAGTCACAATCAAGTCACTGTAACCAAATATGACGATTTTGTGTTGCTTGGGATGTTTGTCAGATTGCTCCTTTACCTAAATAAAAAAGCCAAATTACGCGAAGTTGCCTCGATTTTGTAACAAGTTGTAGCAAAAAAGCGTAAAAAATTGACATCCATGAGAAAAAAGTTGTAATTATATAATAGTTTTTAAATAGTTACGAGTAACAATTTTATTACAATATTTTTCCTTTAACCTAGAATCCAACCTATGTAGCCTAAAGTATCTAAAAACCCCAAGCAGCACACAACAGTCAAAACTGGTTTCAGCAGCTCTATTGTGACTTAATTGAGTCACAGAGCAGTCACCTTTACTGGGTTGAAACAAATGTGCTACTAGGGAAGTATCTCTTAATCTGTAATGTTAGCTATTAGATAAGCATTGATTGCTTTTTTTCCCCGCTAGCTGAAAGTTGAAGAAGCTATGCTCAATAAAATGTTCAGTTCTTGGTTAATCAAAAAACTAAATATTCAAACCTATGCTATAGCTTTCAGAAGCCAAATAATACTAAATTAAGAAACACAGTTGATAGTTAGAAAAAGTATCAACGAAAAATATTTATTTGAACTATTCATGGCATGGATCAAACCGCCCCGTTACCCCGCTTTCCCCGTTTTAGGGTACTGTAGTTTCGTATTATTGAGAATATATGTTGATCATATCTTACAGTTTGATGCAGCGTGTGAGAAGCAGAACAGCAAGCTAGTCAGAGCGAGAAGTTGCAGTTGTCTTATCCTATTCAAATAATTTATCCGTTTTTATGAGCATGAGCAGGATGATGAGCATGATTGACCGCCCGAAGTTGTTATTCCGTTACTGCCAGTTCAGCTGTTATTACTCAGAAGATCAACAGATGATGCAAACATGCTCAATGTGTAAAACTGGTGATCCCAAACTAAGGCAATACCGGCGCTGGCCTCGCCCGAATGCAGGTCAAATAAGGAAAGGGTAGGAATGCGTTAACGTTTATTTGGACGTTTTATTGGAAGCCGAGACCACCGCCGCACTTCCACGAGAAATCACTGGGATTTTGGATGACAAGATTTGGTGGCAGCAGGGTTCGTTTTGGTAAACAATAAGCTGAATTCACGCTTCGTTTAGTAAAATATTTAAATACTAGTACCGATTTCTGATTCGAACTGATTACAACAGTAAGGATGCTATTGGGGCCACACACAAAGTGTAATGGTGGTTTTTCATTGATAAAACAAGGTGATTTTTTATAATGTTGGAAATCCGATTTGATCTGAATTAAACCAATAATAAGGATGCTATTGGAGCCACTCACAAAGTGTGATGGTGGTTTTCCGTTAGGAAAACAAGGATAATTTTATGAACGCTTGAGAGACGCTTTGTTGTTCTCTTACTGTGCTCACTCGATCACTCGTTACACCGAATTATAGATAACCGAAACAACACGAAACGCGCCATGCTCGATAGGAAAATAGTGCGTAATAAAGCATCAACACAACCTTTCACAGCCGATGCTCGAACCAAACTCTTTTTTCGTAACTTATAATTTTTACTACTGTATTCTACAATCTATTGCACTGCTGTAACTAATAGCTGTATCAATCAAGTTGAAGTGTCTAATGAACAATCTATGCTAATCCATTAAAAATTGAAATTGAGGGATTTCGTAAAAATAAGAGCCCGTAGATGCATTTTGTGCCTTCTGGTAACTTTATGTTTCTATTGATATCCATGCTCACCGGTTTAATACCAACCGGGAGAGACTTGGCCTTATACAAATGGATTTCATTATCTCCAGTCCGCTCAACCAATCGCAACGTTTTGTGATAGATTGGACGGATTATTATAATTTGAGATAACTCCATGCAGATGTCTTCCAAGTTTGGCAGATCGACAAGCAATCGGTGGAGAGTTTAGAGGAGGACCGGAAGAATAAGCGATGGTTCTGCGCGTGTTTATAAACAGAAGAACCTTCATAACAAAACGAATCATCGGGTAAAATACATACGGTTTTTTTTTTTTAATTTTAAGCAGTCTAAAGCAGTTATTTGATTCATTTTATCCAGAAGTACCATAAATGGACATTCGAAAGTTTTTCAAAAGTAAGTATAATATTTTCCAGCATGTAATTAAAAAAAAACAAGCAAACAAAACAAAACGAATGTTTTTTCATGCAGCTGAAATAACCACGAATAGAAAAATATGCAAAATGGTTGTATTTCTCGAATTTGAACAACAATTTTAATGTAATTCAATGATACACCGTTTTGGTTTCATACTACTCAGATACACATGATTGCTACATATACCGTGTTTCGACAGAACGTGTTTCAGTTGGATCATATCAGATAAATCGGTTCAAATTTCAAAACGCAGATGCAGATGTGTATATAACTTATTTTTAAAATATTGAGGAATAGCTGTTGGAACGCATATGAATTTCTTTTCGTCATTGATGAATAAAATTTCTTAAATTATTTACTAACTACTCGTGTGTTGAGAATGCAAGTAGCAACAATTCAGCACAAAAAACACAGCTTGCTTACATTTGTTACTTGCGTCGTTTTAAAAGGTTATGTTTGATGTTCCTGTTTAGAAAATATCAGATAAAATAATTTTACTAAAGGTGAGCAAAGGGGACACAAACCATAAGCTATAAACCACCAAAACTCAAAATGTATGTTTGTTAAAAGTTAATCACTTATTATTTGAACAACCATTAAAAAAAATATAATCTATTCAAACGGTGTGAGCATGGTGAGTAAAAAACGGTGTTTCTTCTGTGTTGCTTTGTGTGAGAGGGTCGCGGATGAAAAGTACATTTTCAGTACAAACTGCAAACAAATTCGGTGGTTATTCTATACAAAAATCCAACATGACCCATTAAATGTTTGGCATTCAATGTGGTTTGATTTAAAAACATGGGAAAAATCGAAAGTTTTTAAAATCGTTATTTTTTATTCCAGAACAAGCCTAGAATTGATTAATCTTGTTGCATGAAACGGACGGGTATTGTCAAATACTTTGGGTGAGAGAAGAGAAGATAATCCACCCGCATTCAGGCGTAATGTCACATAAATGGGGCTCCATTCCCGCTCCATATGTCGGAACATGAAAATGACCCTACTCTTCTGGTCCACCGGGCGTTGTATTGTCCGTTAAGTGTCCGTTAATATTAATTGTTCAGTATGTGCAACCACTGGTTGGAGACGATGTAATTCTCTCTCTCTCTCTCTCTCTCTCTCTCTCTCTCTCTCTCTCTCTCTCTCTCTCTCTCTCTCTCTCTCTCTCTCTCTCTCTCTCTCTATCTCTCTCTATCTCTCTCTCTCTCTCTCTCTCTCTCTCTCTCTCCAAAAAAAAACTCGTTCCCCCCCCTATTTGGAAATGCTGGCTACGCCTATTCACCTGTTGGTTTTTGAAAAAAAAGACGACACAATGCGGGGGACGTCATAACTAAGGGTGGTATAGGGTTAGTGGTGAGTCTCTCTACAATCCTCTACGATGATCAGCACGTGGTGCTCCAGCGGGGTGCTCCACCCCCTAATGCAAGTGTGGTTGAACAAGGGGGTGGGGAGACAATAAACCCCACTCTCGGGACAACTTTGTGTGGTCTCAGCTCCCGGACTTGAATCCTCTCGACTTTGTTTGGTCTTTATGTTTGAGGGGGAGGCCGAATACATGGTCGGTCGGTTGTTTCGATCAATTCCGGTCGGTCACACTCTCTGGGTGGAAAGACACGTGCAGTCCGTCCGTGCCTCCCACCGCGGCGTGCGCGAAACGGTTGGAGAGCATGTTAGGGGGACAAAGGGGGGCATAACTCGAAGAATGGTGGAAAAGGTCCTTTTAAAACCATACTTTCCAATACCATTCAACAAAATAAAAAAACACGTGTTTCCATTTTTTAACAAATTTGAAAGTGTATATCAAGTCATTTGACACAGTTTTGTCCATCGTAAAGTACTAAATTTTTCAACTTCTTTTCTTCTATAATTCGTTTCTATTTCCAGTTAACATATACATGTCCCCTTTTCGCACCTTTTCGGTGTGTTCCGTTTTTTTTCGCTCTAGTTCCAGTCGGGTACCTGTGGACAAAGCTCATACTTTTCAATTCTTTTTCTTCTCCCCCTTTTTGTCAAAATCGTAGTGATTCAAATCGCAATGATTCAAGTCGTTTTCATTCATGCGTAGTTTTCGAAGACGCAGAACTTGTGAAATCAAACATATTGCTATCTTTTACTCCTCCTCGCGTTTCTCCGATCTGCGCGAATTTTGGATTGTGGCTGATTTGATTTTTTCGGAAATTCTTTAATACGATTTGAGTCTCAACAAGAAGGTAGAATTCGTACGGAAACGGTAATGTAATTCTGCGATTCGTTCGAAAACGGGAATAGAACTGATTTTCTAAATATCAATAATTCTAAAAAAATCCCCAAATCAGTTAAATAAACATAATTAGACTGTTTATACGTTCTCCGCAGCATTTTGCAATTCATCAAGGAGCAGCCCGGAAAGATGTTGAACGTGCTTTTGGAATGGCACTAGACTCTGGCAAAAAGATGATCTGCCCACTATCATGTGTTCGTGCATTATTCTGCACAACATGATTGTAGAAGATGAGAGATGGGTCCGGCCGACGTTGAAAAAGACTATGTAGCAGTGCAAATGGGTCCAAAATGTACCGACTTCACGGCTTTTCTTGAACAGTACGAGCAAGTACACAAGACAGCTGCTCATTACCAATTGCAAGCAGATTTTATTGAACATCTGTGGAACATAAAGGGAGAAGAGGAGTAAAACCACACACCCATCTCCCCTCCACTTTATTTCTCTCTTTCTTTCTCTCTCTCTCACCCCCCCCCCCCCCCCACACACACTTGGAAAAACTCCACTTTTCTTGGGTCAAAATTGCAAAATTCCACCACTCAGGGATCCGCAACATAAATCTTGGGTTTTTTTCATTAGGGCGAATCTACAATTGAAAGATTCACTCCGGGCTTGCTCTCTTTCATTCATTACAGCACCATTATTAAACTTTCGAGGGATTCCTTAGTGCAGATCGAAACACAACAGTGCTGGCTAGCATACTCTACAAATAGTAGAATGAAAAACGTAAAGGTGATTGGTATATGAATGAAAGAGAGCGAGCCCGGAGAGAATCTCTTTATTGTAGATTCACCCTAATGAAAAAAAAAACCTAGAAATGTCCACCTACGGCACCAAGTTTCAGACTAGAATTTGCTCGAAAACACCGTCAAACTATTACACAGTGTAACAGTGATTCGGAACTTTTGAAGTGACATAGTAGAGATTGTTTATCTGGTCGAACATAATAGAAAACCGTGTTCGAAATGTTTGTAACACCCTAAAAAAAAAAATATTTATTGTTAAAAAACCATTTTTTGATTCTTTTTTGCGCATAAAAATTCGTACACGCGCATTTTTCAACCAATGTTTGGCGATTTTGAATAGCTTTTTATTGTAGCTTTAAGAAAAAAATATATCTCCGTTTAATTTGAATGAGAAAGAAAAAATATTTACGTAAAAATCTGACTTTTTGGCCTTTTTTTGGTGTTTTTTTCGATTTTGACGCCATTTTTTTGGTACAACTCATTAAAATTGCGTAATGTAGGACACATATCGTTGTTGTCGCATTAATTTTGAATAAAACAAGGTAAATTTCATCCAAAAATAATGAGAATTGTCAAAGTTATGACGCTTTTCCGACAGCTGTCAAACTTGCCGTTACCGTTCCGTTTTGCGCAAACATCGTGTTTTGGCCATAAATGCGGTCTAAAAGATCAGCACGTAACACCATGCCGTTATTTCCCCCGGAAGGTGTTACAGTAAACAACGACGGAGGAAATTCGTCCAGTTTCATCGCATTAGTGAACACGTGAAGAATTGTGTCTCGAAGAAAAAGGCAAGATGTGTGATAAGCGCAACAACTTTTGTTACGTCTGCGGTTTATTGGTTGACAAGAATCATCGATTTGAGTTAAGAACAAATAAAACTGTGGTTGAAGCGTTCAACCTCTTTTCCAAATGCTCATACGTGGAAAGTGCTTGGTATGAACCCGAATATATTTGTTCGGTGTGCTGTACCACATTAAAAAAATGGAAAACCGGTAAATGTGATGACCTGCGTTTGCCATTCGTGACTCCCATGGTTTGGCATTATCAAATATATCACAAGCCGGAGGATTGCTACTTCTGCCAAACAAAAACCACTGGTCACCACCATAAAACTCGTCACCTCATAAAATATGCGGATGTGTTGACTGTATCGAAACCTGTCGCAAGGGGAGAACAAGATCAGTCAACTACAGGCAAAAATCCTGCAAATTTTCCTGAATCAAGCAACGAACCTACCGATGAGGGAAATGATGAACCTTATATTCCAACCGGAGCAATAGGAGCCGAACGACATTTCGTGTCAAATCAGGATTATCGTGATCTTGTGCGCGATTTGGAACTGTCTTTAAGACAAACAGAGATTCTGGCCTCCAGATTGAAGCAGTGGAATATAGTAGACAGTGACTTCAAAGTAACGTCTGCACGAGATAGAGACCTATCCTCGTTCGAACAAATTTTTGAATTTGATGATACCGATAACAACCTTGTGTATTGCGTTGATGTGGATACATTGTTTGATGCACTCGACCACAAGCCCTGTCCACAAGATTGGCGATTATTTCTAGACGGTTCTTGCAAAAGTGAGTATTTAATGTGTTACGAGTTAATAAAAACGAAGTTAGAGTAAAATTTTGAAATTCGTTTTCAAATTACTATCATCATAGGTCTGAAAGCAGTATTGCTGCACAACAAAAATGAATTGCCATCAGTTCCAGTAGCATACGCTACTGATATGAAAGAGACGTATCAAACGATGGAAAAAATTCTACGATTGATAAATTACAATAAATTTCGCAGGCAGATTGTCTCGGACCTCAAAGTCCTGACAATTTTGCTTGGAATGCAGGGAGGCTACACTAAATATCCATATTATTTTTGTAAATGGGACAGTCGGGCAAAAAATCATTACAAGTGTAACAACTGGCCACCGCGAAAGATGATTCAAATAGGCAAAAAGAATGTCCTTAACATTCCATTAGTGAAGACTGATGATATTATTTTGCCACCATTACACTTGAAATTGGGATACATGAAACAGTTTGTTAAACGACTCGACAAGAACAGCGAGGCTTTTCTACACCTAAAACTCGTATTCTCCAAATTAAGTGACGCTAAGATTAAAGAAGGTACTTAAAAAAATTTCACAACACAACACATTCTTCGAAAAAAAAAATCATCCCAATGTATTTTAATGTTCTGATTATTATGAATTACAGGCATTTTCGTTGGACCGCAGATTCGTAAGCTTATGACTGATAAGGACTTTGTAAAGAAATTGAACCAAGTAGAGAAAAGAGCATGGCTTAGTTTTATTTCTTTGTGCCAAAACTTTCTTGGAAACGTCAGAAGCTCGAATTACGTTGAGGTGGTCCATGAGTTTTTGGAAGCCTATGGAGAGATGTCAGTTAAAAATCATTTTTTGCATTCTCATTTGGATTTTTTCCCAGACAATCTCGGTTAATTCAGCGACGAACAAGGTGAACGATTCCACCAAGAAGTATCAAGGATTGAAAAAAGGTTTACAGGAAAGAACCAAGTTAGGATGATAGCTAACTACTGCTGGTCACTGAAACGTGAAACCGATGACTCGTCTTATAAACGCAGAAAATCAAGCAAACATTTTTAACTTAAATCTATCCGAATATTCACTGTCGTTCTGCTTTGAGTGGAAATTTGAAGAGACAAGATTTAAAAAACATGAGAAATAGTATCATTTAAAATATAATCCGGAATGTTAATTTTTCATTGAAAGTTCGAATGGCCCTCCCATTTTGCTTATTCCTTTCCTGTATACATTGTTACTCCGGAGCGCTCTCAACGTTGATTTTTTTTCTTTTGGGAAAAGCGTCGTAACTTTGAAAATTTCCATTATATTTAGATGAAATATACATTGTTTTATTCAGAACTGATTAGGTCACAACAATATGTGTTCTACATTAGGCAACTTTAATGAGTTGTACCAAAAAACTGGCGTCAAAAACGAAAAAACAAAATTTCAGATTTTTTCGTAAATATTTTTTCCTTCTCGTTCAAAACAAACGGAAATAAATTTTTATCTTAAAACAACAATAAAAAGCTATTCAAAAACGCCGGAAATTTTGAAATCGGTTGAAAAATGCCCGTGTAGAAAATTTTGTGCGGAAAAAAGTTCCGAAAAACGGTTTTTTATCAATAAATAAATATTTTTAGGGTGTTACAAATATGTTGAACACGGTTATGTGTTAAAATTGACCAGATAAACAATCTCTACTATGTCACTTTGAAAGTTCCTTCACTTTTTTTTTGTAGCACAGTGTTATTTTTAACCGATAGTGCTCCGACATCAAGATATTTACAGCCATTTTTATTTTTCACGTCGCACGAAATAAAACGCACGATAAAAAAACACAACAAACCAGTGGACGGTGACTGCTCTGAGAAAAATTTCATCGTTGTACCGTCAATTAAATCATGCTCAGGATGACTACCGCATATAATGGTTACAATAACCATGAAAATGGTCGAATTCATCACGTTCATGGCATTTTTGACTATGATCATGGTAACAAGGACTATTCCGACATTATGGCAAATGTTGGATCAACTATTTTTAATGGTCGTTTTGATCATCATCATCAAAATCATGTTTGATTTTGATCATCATGGATGAATCGGTTCAAAATCACTATGCTGCAAAAGTCATCATAACCCCCAATAATGGTAAAAGTGACTATGAAATTTCTCTCTGTGTGACTTTACCGAAGAACAACCGCTTCACGCGCTGCTATCGGGCTGCTAAATTTGAGCACCCGACTCTTCCCGACAGCCTCGCTGCTAGTTTGGTAGCACGTTTAGCAGCGACCGGTACGGTGGTGAGTGATGATAGAGCGCTGCTTAACGGGCTTCTATACTCCACCGTTAATGATGCTCTTAGTACCGTGATGGAGCTCAGCACTGATCACTACTGAGTACAAATAAAAATAGCTTTTCTCCAATTTTAACTAAAACATTTAAACACAACTTAAGATTCGAGGAAAACTCATTGAAAATCACAGCGGAGTTCGCCTGAACTTATCTTGTTTGCGAAGCATCAAAATCATGCATATGTAAGTCTTTAGTTTAAAATAATAATAATTGAAACTTGATTAACAACTACATTAGTTTAACATAAGAGTACGATCAATACATTTACTAGATTCTTCTAAATACCCTAATAAAACAGAAATCTACGAAAATGGTCTCTTAATGACCATTTAAGAATCTTTGATTAGCTGCATACAGTTCGTAAACTGAACTTCAAACATTAAAAACGAACTTTAAGAACGACAAAAGTCATAAAATCAAAACATACAGATACCGAAACGGTAAAATTAACGTTTACAGGAAAGAGTGAAAGGAGAGGAAAACATTTGATCTTCCCAATCGGAAGAAACTGAGAGAGGCAACGGAAACCAATTCAACCAACAGCATACACATCGATGAGGGTAATTAGTTTGAAGAAGAACCTTTGTCCGTCGGTGAACCCAGCGTCAGACTGCTCAGGCTGGAGCTCAGATTGTACGGCCTCGGGGATGGAGGCATCGGGGTGTTCTCTTCTACCGGCAGACACGTTTCGACCATTGCTTCCAAGCAGTTAACGAACAGTTCCGACGATTCGACCATCATATTGTACTGGAAAATAATAACGGACATTGCTACGGTATGCAGACTAGGCATTTTGAATTTCAACTTACCTTCGTGAACGGACCGGCGAATCGCCACAACCCTCCAAAGCCACAACTTTGCAAAAAGTGTAGCGGCTGTTGGGAAGCGTCTTCGGTTGCCAACATGTTCTGTATGATACTTTGAACCGATGCCAGAACAATCTGATCGTTGGATACCGATAGCACGTTGTTCACCTTCTGATCTAGCAGAGAATGACTGAAAAAAAAAAGATTCCTTGCAATCAATACAATTTAGCATACATAATCACCGAAGCATACATCACGGGGAACACCTTGGGAAAGACGACCGAACCCTCGGCTAGATACTGGTACAGTACTCGCAGCTCGGCCTCGTCAGTAGCGTATTTGACCAGTGTTGCCAGCACCGTCAGGACCAGAGCTTGCGTGGACGAATCCGGTAGAACCTCCGGATCAAGCAGTACGTTCGATTCGTTCGAAACTGATGATCGTGAGCCGCGCTCCTGTTGGAAGGAAGACGTTTGAAAGCGGATGCAAATAATGTACGAATGGGATATCCAATTGTTGGCCCGTGAGCAAAAGCAGTCTACGGAGAAAGTGATATGTGACAGTCAGGTCTTTTTCTCTCTCAGCCTTGCACCGAGAGCAGCAAAAAGTGATGCCAGCCGTGCTTTAGTTTCTACTGAGATGTAGCTGTAAAATACCACCTTTGTTCGTTCGGAGTAACATAAACACACATGTACATACAACATACACGCAGACACAACTACAAAAGCTGGTGTGTTAGACGTGTAGACTATAACAAAGTGAAGTAAGTGACGACGTGTGATCAAACATCAACGTAGCGTGAATATCCGTTAATTCAATGAAATTGGTGGGACAGGACAGAACAACAGATAAATAGAGACAAAAAAAAAGGCAAAAAGAAACAGCAGAGTAGCACAAATAGAGAACAGTAGTGACTTGATACCTTCTGGCGTTCGCTAACTCCGGTGGATTTGTCCTGGCGTTCCTTCGGTGTCGGAACGGAGAACGACCGTTGCGTCTTGAACAGTAGGCGGGCTGTTTTTGAACACTACAGCCCGGCGCCCGCAGGTTGTTTGGCAATTTGGCCACGAGTGACAACAGAACACAAACGCAACAATAAACATTGTCAAAGGGAAATCAAATTCGAACGAAAGTTGAACAAGCGATTGTATGGTGGATATTATGTTGTTCACAGGTTCAGTGTTGCCATATTTGGTATGAAGAGTGGGATAGGTATAAATTCAAGTATATCGAGTAGCGTTTGCATGCATTTGTTTAAAAGGAAACACATCGAAACAAAAAGAATAACCGAAACCAACAGTTGCAAAACAACATTTTGAATAGTAAATTTTATGAAATGGAAACAAATACGGTAAATCGAAGCAGAAAATATGTTCCGTATACGAAGAACGGTTTTTTTTTTAATGATTTCACATTGAAGATGGGCGATGGTGGTGGTATTTGATGGTTGATATTGCAAGGTTCAATAGTCCAAACACACACAAGCATCGGTTTGTTATTGATGGTAGTGGTGGTGGTGGTGGTTGTGGTGGTGGGCAGGCGCAATGAAAGGAAGGGAAGAAGAAAAAAATATCGATTTGAGCCATACGAAAGAAAAAGATATCGAATATCGAATACGAAACACTATTAGAGTATAGGATGACGAGAAACAGTTAACATGATGTTTGCCACAAAATTCCCTTCTAGTATTCAGAGACTGTTTTCGAGACTGTTTAACTGTTTTCGTAATCGGAATTCTATTTGTTGAACCGCATACAACAGTGCATCCGGATTACAGCGGTTGTGGCAAATCTTTTAGTTTGACAAAAATTCGGGTGTACCTTACTTACCTTACCAATCAGGCTAAGGCCGGAATGGGCTCTACTGTACCCACAAGTTGTCGTCATTCTATTCGGTCCATGGCTGTTCTTCGCAAGCCTCGTAGTTTACGAAGGGTCCACATGTCGCTTTATACTTGATCGATCCACTTTGATCGTTACGCGCCTATTAACTTGTTGCCGAGAATTCGGCATTCTTACGACATACCCAGACCACCGTTATCGACCGAATTTAGCGCCGTGAACGATGGCAGGTCTGCAATTCTAGGTTCATTTGTTTTCTCCACCGTAGATCCTCCGTTGGTTTATCCACGAGCCATGTCCATGTTTCGTGGCCGTATAGAACAACCGGTCTCATCGATGTCTTGCAGATGATCCATTTTGTAGTTCAGCGAACTTTGTTCGATATTAGCATCCTTTAGAGTCCAAAGTAGGCATGATTGCCAGTCATCTGCTGGCGTCATTATCGGTGGTCAACAATGAGCACAGATACAAGAATTCGACTACCGCCTCGATTTCATCACCGTCGATCTGAACTAGTGGTGGGCGGCTAACATTGTCATCTCGAGAGCCTCTTCCTTTCTTGTATTTTGTCTATGAGCATTAATCGATTCAATACGATTTTTTTCTACACGGTATTTCACCATAATTTATCGTCTACATCAGTGATGTTTTCACCTGGGAATTGCCCGTTGCTAGTTTCACACGCCAACGTTTCTTGAGTGAACCCTCTGGGATGAGAGAATGAAATATCACGAACTTTTTCTGTTCGAGTCATTGACGCGAGGATACGCAAAAAATCAGGTCATTTTTCTCTCTCTATATCTCTACACCACATTCGTTCTTGAAAAACACACTGCGCATTTCATAGAAACGGAACTTAGACAGAAAGATATCGCATAAATCTAAACACTCTCTTCATCCTGATAAATGGTCGATTGCTGACTGTACGGCCGGTGAGGTTGGGTTGAATTTGTCCTCAATGCCACGCCATTCCAGCAGACCGCCATACCACTCGAACTTTGCAGTGGCACAATACTTAAAAAAAACATCAAAACTCGCGTGAACATCGCCTACACATACTCGCTAGAGAAAAAGAACAAAGCCGAGGGGATATTTGAAGTGAAACGTTGTGAGATGGAGAAACGAAAGATCTTTCGCGATGAGAAATAAAACGTTTCCTCACTCTGCGCTTTTATGAACATGGGATTGTATTTCGTTCGCGAACTTTGAGTGCGAAGTTCCTCGGGGATATATATTTGCAATGAGGAAAGAGTGAACGTTTTTTGAAAATGATATTTCCAACACTGGTCCACATGCTTGAACAAGTGATAAAAACCATTAAAAAGGCTAAAACATGCGAACAAATGTTTTTTCTAACTTGTTCTTATCAATCCTTGAGTTTAGATCTTGATGATCTACATGATCAATAACGAGATCTACGATACCTCCATCGTACTTATTAGTTGGAAAACTAATAACTCCGCGGAACATCATAACACTGTAATAGACATATTACTGTATTTCTAGAATACCTACGGTACTCCAAACTATCCTTGAATACAGATCTTGATGTTCTAAGGACTGCATCGTTAATTATGAGTACACTTTTGAGGTTCTGTATGAAAAAAACTATGCCTTGTTTTGCCAGCTATTTAGTGTCAATGTGTTGCTTGCCTTGTTGACAAACGAAAACCTTCATTAAAAGTTAAAGTTTTACTTCAAGCGCAACAATGCGAGGTCTTACGGAAGAAAAGCGAAAATCGATTGTGACCAAGTACTGCACTGAAAAGGGATTGTCGCTATGAAAATTAGCAAAAGAAGAAGGTGTTAGTGTCTGTACGGTCCAAAATGCGATCAACCGGTTTGTTATGCATAACACATTGAAGGACTTACCCGGCCGTGGTAGAAAAACAGGTGCGTCAAACCCTAATTTGCAAAGTTTTTGAAGGAAAAAAGGAGGTATCCATCAGAGATTGCGCAAAAAAGTGTGGAACGACGATTGGAATGGTCCAACGCGCAAAGCAGCGAAATTCCCTTAAGAAGACGTACCGGAAACAAAAATGTCCGAAACGCAGCCAAATTCAGGCGGATTTCGTGGACACTTGGGCTCGGAAGCTGTACGACGACGTTTTGAGCAAAAATGACATGAGCAATATCATGGATGAAGAGACGTACAGGGGATAGACAAAATGATCGGGACAGGCAAATTTTTGATCAACTTTGAACTGCTCTAACTTTATGAAATATTATCCGATTTAATTTCGCCAAAAAGAATTCGACTGGAAAATTAATGCAGTTTTATATCTTGGTAACATAATTGGCCAATTGGGTTTCCGGAGAGGCTATCTCACATGTTGAGTTGTCAAACATTTTGTTTTTAGTAAACACACGGCGTTCTCCGGGAGAGGAGTACGACAAAGATTGCTTGCTTCCCGCTGTAAAGCATGGTGGGGGATCGGTTATGGTCTGGGGCGCCATTTCCTGGCATGGAGTTGGTCCAATTGTCACCGTAATAGGCAAAATGAAGGCTGAGCACTACAGGACCATATTGGATGAGCAGATATTTCAACTGTTGGTGACGTACACTACAAAGAATTATCATTTTTAAATTACGACTAGGTGCTTCTAGGACTGAACCGATCCACATTCCCAGAGGGGAACGGAGTCTTCCACGATGACAACGCTCCAATCCATACATCGAAATCCGTTAAAAAGTGGTATGAGGACCACGCAAGTGATTTCGATCACCTTGAGTGGCCTGGTCAGTCGCCGGCCATTAACATCATCGAACAATTGTGGTCAACATTAGAAGCAAAGTTTCGAAATGTTTTCCCACCCCCTTCGTCCTTGAGGGAATTGGAGAAAACTTTGATCGACAAGTGATATAAAATACCACTGGACGTCATTAAAACCCCCTACAGCTCCATCCTCAGGCGGATTGAAGCCGTCCTGGAAGCGGATGGAGGACCAACTCGCTACTAATAAAACCCACTCTACCCTATACTCAATCGAACTATTGCTTGCTAAATCAATTAATCCTCAGAGGTATCAGGAATCAGGATCAGGCTAGCCAGTGAATCTTATCGTCCGTATTTTGGGGTAAAATCGTAAATGACCCTTACTACAGGTTCCCCCAAAAATGTTCCGGGAGCGATTAATGATGCTAATGGCTTTCTCAAGTCTATCAAAATCATAATTATGAAAAATCATGAAGATAGAGCTGCCGCACGGCATGTTTTGGGATAAATGCCTAACTGGTCCCTACTACAGGTTCCCCCGGGAACGTTTCGGTGGTTCCGGGAGTGGCCAATATGGTCAAGGATCCACTTTAAGTTTATAATAAGATTTTTGAAGAAAAACCATGAAGAAAGAGGTGTCACATGGCATGTTTTGAGTAAAATAAAGAGTTAACCGCATCCAGGACCGTTTATCAGAACCTGTTCCACGGAAATGGCCATATCTCGGTCAATTTAAGGCCGATTCTTGTAATCGAAATTCCACTCGCTTGGTAAATATTTCGTTTTTTCGTCAAATAAAAAAAAAATTTGACAAAGGCATCTTGTACAAAATCTCATCACAAATTCAACATGTGAGATGGTCTCTCCGGAAACCGGGATCAACTCCGGTGTTCGGGGGCCGGGCGAGTATGTTTGCAGATATAAAAAAGTGTCATTATTTTTGCGGTGGATTTTTTGTGGGAAAAATTATTTATTTATTTCGTCAACCATTTGTAGACTAGTACATATACAATTAGCTTTTTTCTAACTACATATAAATATAAAAATTAATTAGTTTTGTATCCTTAATTATAGGGACTTAAAATACTGTTTCAATTTATACCGAGACATTGTAAAGTCAATGGCTTCACAGTGTTGATTATAGGAATCCATCATGCTATTTATTGGTCCATTTTTAGCATATTCCGTGCGATGATGGTTTAGAGCAAATAAATTACGATTTCGAAGTCGTCTACTTGGTGCATAAAAATTTAATTTAGAAAGTAGTTCGGCTGATTCAACACGCTGCGAAACGATATCGTTTACAAATGAAACCATCGAATATTCTCGTCGTTCTTTCAATGTTTGGATGTCAATCAACATGCAGCGAGCTTCATATGATGGAAGACGATATGAGGCCCAGCCTAGCTTACGAAGAGCATATAATAGAAATTGCTTTTGTACTGATTCTATTCTTTCTTCATGTATACCTGGACGAGGAGACCACACAATGCTGCAATATTCCAGTATAGACCTCACATAGGCAATATATAGAGTTTTAATAGTGTACGGGTCTTGAAAGTTGTAGCAGAAGCGTTTAATAAACCCTAACATGCTATTTGCCTTATGTATGATAGTGTTGTAGTGGTCTATAAAATTAAGTTTAGAGTCTAAGATAATTCCTAAATCCCTCACTTTTTCACACTTTTCTACATTCTGATTTCCTAATGCAATTACAATGTTGGTTGTTGTTAATTTTCTGCTAAAAGATATTAAATTGCATTTTTTTACATTCAGTTCCAATAAGCTTTTCTTACACCAGATGTAGAATGTATGAATTTCATACTGGAATATATTGATGTCTTCTTTATTTTTGATTTCCAAGTACAGCTTCATGTCGTCGGCATAAATTAGCACTTTCAGATTTTTGAGGACAAAGGAAATGTCGTTGACGTATAAAATAAAAAGAAGTGGTCCTAAATGGGAGCCTTGGGGGACTCCTGAGGTAACTTGAATGGGATTTGATTTCTTTTCATTGAATTTTATTATTTGTTGCCGGTTAGTTAAATATGATTCAAGCCACTTCAAGAGTCCAGACTCAATTCCAATTTTTTGCAGTTTGAAAAGTAACATTGGTATGTCAACACGATCAAATGCCTTGCTAAAGTCTGTGTAAAGAGCTTCAACATGGTTCCCATTATCCATTGCATTCAGTGAATAATTTACAAATTCTAGTAAGTTCGTGGATGTTGAGCGGCCTTTGAAAAAACCGTGTTGTTTGTCTGTTATTCGATTTTTGATTTGAAGAAATAATGTTTTATTGACAATTGCCTCGAAAAGTTTGGGAATGCAAGAGATAATAGCGATTCCACGATAATTACGTATGTCAGATTTTCGGCCAGATTTGAAAATAGGCACTAAGAATGAACTTTTCCATATTGTTGGGAAAATTCCTGATTCCAGTGACATATTGAAAAGCCAAAACAAAGGAGATGTAAATTCCTTCGCAAGATTCTTCATAAATACTGGAGGAATTCCATCAGGTCCAGGGCCTTTTGAGGGGTCTAAATTTTTTAAACCCTGCAAAATATCCTGAACCTGAAGTTGGTTGACACCAATATTCCTTGGATATTCTGGATAAAATGCAAAGTAATCGCGGTCGCGATCTTCTTCCGAATAAGTCGTGTAGATTTCTTGAAAAAATTTGAAAAAAGATTGCAGATTTTTTCCGAGTTATCGCCAACCTGTTCGTCAAGATGCATTGTTGACGGAAAATTGTCTGATTTTAATTTTGTTTTGACGTAATTAAAGAAGTTCTTTGGACAGGACTTAATTTCAAGCTCAGTTTTTGCATTAAATACTTCAAATGCATTACTGATTGCCAAGTTCAATTGATCGCATATTTCCAAGTAAGTTGCTAAATGTTCACTGCTTTTGTGTTTTTTGTAAATTTTGTGGGCTTATACTTTTGATTTCTCTGTTAAACCAGACTGGATGTTTAGTGTTTCCGTGACGTCGTTTTTTTCTTTAATGGAATCTCTTGTGAGATGATGTTGGATAGGATTTCGTAGAAGACGCCAACAGATGATTCGACATTTCCTTCGTCCCTAAAAATGTGTTGCCAGTTGATACAGTTTAATTTGTTTTTTATATTCTCATAGTTCGCGAGCTTGTATTCAAAAACTTCTTCATATTCGTAGTCGTTGGGTGTTTGATATTCATGTATGAATAGGGAATATTCAATTGCTGTGTGACACTTTTCGTTTTTCCATAATGGGTTCAATGATTCGGTCACACAGAAATCTTCATGAATATTCGTTAAAAGGACTTGAAGACAATTTTCTTCGTTGTTTTTACATGGTTAATTTGATTCAGACCTAATTTAGCAATTTCATCAAACATGAAATGTAAAGTGATATTATCTCCAACGACTGGGAGAAGGATGTTTTCATTTTCAGAGTCTAAAATGAAGTCGGCGTTGTTTTGATTAAAGTCCCCATAGATGTGAACTTTTACTTCAGGTGGGAGTTCAGATAATATTTTTTCTGCGCATTTGAAAAACTTTTCATATGTAATTTTATTAGCATTAAGTGGTCGAAAATACACAGAGGCTAACACACTTTTTTTTTTTTTGTTGGGGCGTAGAACCACTGCGTCCACTGAGTTGAACTTTTGTGGTATTAACACACACTTATACACACTTCCAAATATTTCTTCACTACGCACGCTTTCGTCCCAGCTAGTTTCGGTTGCCAGAATAACCGAAAAGGACGAACTTAATAAATTATTATAAATTTCCTTCATTTTGGCTGGGCCTTTCATGCGATTGAAATTTTGACAGTAAATCAAGATTTCAGTCGCATTCTGTTTACGTGAAGAAATTGTTGAAAGTGTGTCGGTTGACAAAATATTATTATTATCACCTCTTCATTCATATCTGCTTCCAAAGAAGGCGTCATTACTTCCGAAAATGTGAAGAGGAGTGAGCTTTGCTGACGACCTTAAATCTACTCTCGCGTGGATTCGCTACGAGACGCCTTACATTTGCAAGAAGGATTTAGAGACAGTACAAAGGTGGTGCGAGGTGAACTGTATGCGCTTGAATCCGGGAAAGTCTACCGTTGTCACTTTCTCTAGGAAGAAGTCACCCATTATCTTCGGTTATTCCTTGGTTGGAATTCCTCTGCAAAGAGATAATCAAGTAAAGGACCTTGGTGTGATGCTCGACGATAAACTCACGTACAAACCTCACATGTCCTACATCATAACGAAAGCTTCCCGAAATCTCGGCTTCATTTTTCGTGTGGCTAAAAATTTCGAGACGTGTGCTGCCTTAAGTCGCAGCACTGTTCGTTGGTGAGGTCCACCTTGGAATATGCTTCCCCGGTCTGGAAATGGCGTCGAACGTATTGAGTCCATTCAACGACGTTTTATCCGATACGCCCTTCGTAGACTGCCTAGGAGGGACCCTTTCAACCTTCCGAGTTATGAGAGTCGCTGCCTTATGATTCATTTGGACACTCTTCAAATTCGTCGTGAAGCCGCTACGGCACTTATCATCGCGGATTTGCTGTCTGATCGAATAAACTGCCCTTCACTGCTCGCCGATATTCCACTGCAGGTTGGTAGCCGTATCTTACGAAACACCTCCCTCCTTAGAGTTCCACACAGGGGAACAGTCTACGGAACGAAATCTGGAATGATTGCTTTGTAACGTGCCTTTAATTGTGTGTCGTCTGTTTTCGATTCTAATATGTCGCGAGACTATACAAGAAGACGGTTTTTGTTAGTGTAAGATAGTGTTTTTTTTTTTATCATTTGGACACCAAATTAGTCTGTTGATAATAAAATAAAATAAAATAAAATAAACTATATGCTACAAACTACCATCCTACTGGAACTTAAAGGGTGTCCACGATGAAATTGCCACACACAAAATTGATTCGCAAAATTCGAGTTTTCATCCGATTGCCATCAAATTTTCAGGGATTGAGAAATAACTATTAAACTTCATTTTACCATTTTAATCGTATTTTATTTACAGTCCATACGCAAATGCCCGCACCTTGGCCTTAACCCCGGCCATAAGATTCTGCACAACCTGTGAATCAACCGTTTTTTGCATGAAAACCCATACTTTCTTCAGTTCCTCGACTGTCTTCACTACCTTAGGTCGTTTAAGAAGGTGCTGCTTCATAATCGCCCAGTACTTCTCGATGGGGCGGAGCTCCGGAGTGTTGGGAGGGTTGAACATTTTCGACACGAAATTGACCTTATTGTCCGCATACCACTTCAGCACGTCCTTGGAGTAGTGGCATGAGGCCAAATCCGGCCAGAAGATTGTTGGGACGTTGTGGGCCTTCAGGAGAGGAAGCAGCCGCTTCGGAGGCACTCTTTTATGTACACCTGTCCGTTCATCGTGTCCTCGGTCGAGAAAGGTGCACTCCGCTTCCCGCACGTGCAGATGGCTTGCCAAACCAGGAATTTCTTCGCAAATTTGGACATCGTCTGAGTGCGGACATGCTCCGGAACGCTGAACTTATCCTTGGCCGTGAAAAACAGGTTGCCGGGGATCTGTTTGAAGTCGGGCTTCACATATGTTTCGTCGTCCATGATGCAGCATTCAACTTTCGTCAGCATGTTGAGGTACAACTTCCCTGGCACGGGTTTTGGCGGACTTGTTCTGCTTCTCGTCGCGAGACAGGGCCTTTTGTACCTCGAACGTTTGAAGCCCAGCCTTATTTTTGGCCTTCTGGACAAAACCTCGGCTTAGGTGCAGCTTCTTAGCTACATCCTGAACGGAGGTGTTCGGATTTCGGTTGAAGGCCCCAACTACAGAGGTGGTGATTTTTGGTGTTGTACGGAATACTTTTTCCTTCATTTCTGCTCCGATCGGCGTGAAATTTTGTATACAGAGATTTTTTTTAGGGCCGGAGCAAATCTATGATGGTTTGAGACCCCTTCCTTCACTGAAAAGGGGGCTCCCATACAAATGAAACACAAATTTCTACACAACTCGAGAACTAATCAAGCAAAAGAAACCAAATTTAGCATGTGTGAGTTTTTGAAAGCAAAAAGGTTTTTATGGTAGCTTGAGACCCCTCCCCTCTCTAGAAAGGGAGGCTCCCATACAAATGAAACACATATTTCTGTATAACTCGAGAACTGATCAAGCAAAAGAAACCCAAATTTAGCATGCGGAAGTTTTTGAAGGCAAGAAATGTTTTTATGGTAGTTTGAGACCCCTCCCCTCTCTATAAAGGGAGGCTCCCATACAAATGAAATACATATTTCTGTATAACTCGAGAACTGATCAAGCAAAGAAACCCAAATTTAGCATGCGGAAGTTTTTGGAAGCAAGAAATGTTTTTATAGTAGTTTGAGACCCCTCCCCTCTCTATAAAGGGAGGCTCCCATACAAATGAAACACATATTTCTGTATAACTCGAGAACTGATCAAGCAAAGAAACCCAAATTTAGCATGCGGAAGTTTTTGGAGGCAAGAAATGTTTTTATGGTAGTTTGAGACCCCCTCCCCTCTCTATAAAGGGAGGCTCCCATACAAATGAAACACATATTTCTGTATAACTCGAGAACTGATCAAGCAAAGAAACCCAAATTTAGCATGTGGAAGTTTTTGGAGGCAAGAAATGTTTTTATGGTAGTTTGAGACCCCTCCCCTCTCTATAAAGGGAGGCTCCCATACAAATGAAACACATATTTCTGTATAACTCGAGAACTGATCAAGCAAAGAAACCCAAATTTAGCATGCGGAAGTTTTTGGAGGCAAGAAATGTTTTTATGGTAGTTTGAGACCCCTCCCCTCTCTATAAAGGGAGGCTCCCATACAAATGAAACACAAGTTTCTGCATAACTCTAGAATTAATCAAGTTAATGGAACCAAATTTGGCAGGTAGAGGTTTTTGAAGGCAAGAAATGTTTCTAAAGTAACTCAAGACCCCTCCGCCCTCTGTAAGAGGGGGGCTCTCATGCTAATGAAACACAAATTTGTGCATAACTCGAGAACCAATCAAGCATATGGAACCAAATTTGGCATGTGGAGGTTTTTGGAGGAGAGAAATGTTTCCATGGAAGTTTGAGACTCCTACGCCATCTGGAAGGGGGAGGGGGGGGGGTTTACATACAAATGCAACACAAATTTCTGCATAACTCGAGAACTAATCAAGCAAATGGAACCACATTTGGCAGGTGGAGGTTTTGGAAGGCAAGAAATGTTTCTAAGTTGACTCGAGCCCCTCCCTTCTCTGAAAGGAGGGCTCATATACAAATGAAACACAAATTTCGGAATAACTCGAGAACTTATCAAGTTAATGGAACCCAATTTGGCATTTGGAGGTTTTCGAAGGCAAGAAATGTTTCTAAGGTGGTTTGAGACCCCTCCGCCTTCTGGAAGGGTAGACTCCCATAAAAATAAAACATAATTTTTAGCATAACTCGAGAGCCAATGAAGCAAATGAAACCAAATTTGGCATGTTGAGGTTTTTGGAGGCAAGAAATGTTTCTATAGCAGTTCAATACCCCTCCCCATTTTGAAGGGGAGGGGGCTCCCCCTACAAATAAAAAGCAAATTTCTGCATGACTCGAGAACTAATCAAGTAAATGAAACCACTTTTAGCATATGGAGGTTTTTGGAGGCTAGATTTCTATATACATAAAAATGAATTTCTGTCTGTCAGACCCTTATAGACACGGAAAGTTCTGAACCGACCAACGTGAAAATTTATATGAAGGGGTTTTTGGGGCTGGGGAAGGTTCTTATGATTGTTTGAGACCCCTTCTCTCTCAGGAAGGGGCGCTCTCATACAAATGAGACACAAATTTCATCATAACCCGAGACCTAATCAAGCAAATCGAATCAAATTTAGCATGTGGGGGGTTTTGAAGGCAAGAATGTTTCTATGGTAGTTCAAGACCCCTCCCCTTTCTGGGGGGGGGGGGGGGGGGGCTTCAAACAAATGAAACTCACATTTTTATTATAATCGATGAGCCCAGTGTGATGGTTCGAGAACTAATTAAGCAAATGGAACCAAATTTGGCATGTGGAGGGTTTTGAAGTCAATGATTGTATGGTGGTTTGAGAAACCACCCCCCCTCTGGAAGGAGGGCTCCCATACAAATGAAACACAATTTTCAACCAAAAATGAGAATTATCCAGGTTACTTAAACACAAACCGTGTATTTCTCGGGTAAGAAGCATGTTTTGATAGAAGTTTGAACCCCTGCTTATTCAAGAAGAAAAAAACTCATTTCGAAAAAAAAAAAAACCATAAACGTGACAGTTATATTAAATTTTCCTTCATTTAGTTGCAAGCGTAGCAGCGCACGCACCGGGTTCAGCTAGTAATATAATAAATAATAAATAAATAATAAATAAATAATAAATAAATAATAAATAAATAATAAATAAAATAATAAATAAATAATAAATAAATAATAAATAAATAATAAATAAATAATAAATAAATAATAAATAAATAATAAATAAATAATAAATAAATAATAAATAAATAATAAATAAATAATAAATAAATAATAAATAAATAAAATAAATAAATAATAAATAAATAATAAATAAATAATAAATAAATAATAAATAAATAATAAATAAATAATAAATAAATAAAAAATAAATAAATAATAAATAAATAATAAATAAATAATAAATAAATAATAAATAAATAATAAATAAATAATAAATAAATAATAAATATATAATAAATAAAATCGGTCGTTAATATCCAGACGAATACCAGCTGGACAAGGGGGGAGGTTATGGGAGGGGGTGTCTTTTGTAGGTTATTTTTATATTTTTTTTATTTTTTGTTTTTTATTTTTTATTTATATTGTTTTGTTTAAATATTATTCGCAATTGTTGCTCCTCCCCGCCTCTGTGCTGTTTTTTTTCTCTTTTTGTTATTTTTTTTTTTTTTTTTTTTTTTTTTTTTTTCGTTAAATTTGTATCAGCAGAGACCCAATGTCTAACACTGAAATCGTTTCGGTTCTTCTCCCGTGTTATATACTAGCGTTGAATAACTTAGTCTGGAAAGAAGAAGTTCACGTAAATGCAGCATGAAGCAAAATTCATAAATCCAATTTTATGTGTTAAAATATCTTGTTCCGTTTTTTTTACCATTTTTTACGAAAAACGTCGCTCTTTTTTAATGCACACATTAGTTAGAAGATCATGGAGCAAGCAAATGTAGACAAACCAAAACGAAAGATGTGACTACGATGCTGTAAAATTACTCTTAAAAGGGTGGATTCTTCTTAGCTTGCCTAGAATGAGTAAATTCTTCAACTTAGAATTATAAAACATAAAATAGAAAATATGAATAAGAATATTTTTTTTTATTGTTTTATAATTTTAAGTAGGGAGATTTACCTATTCTAGGCAAGCTAAGAAGATTCTTCTCTTTTACGAGTATTTTTGCAGCTCTGTGCTCACATGTTCTGATTTTGTTTGTTTACATTTGCTTGCTCTGTGATCCTCTTACTACACAGTTTGAAAGGAACTTGACATTTGCTGCATTATCTGATGCACATAAAGGGAAAGCTTAAACTAATAGGATCTTTCATGTAAATTTAAGCCAGATATTTCTAGAATCAGGTCTGTTGTATGGAAGATTGCAAACAATTGCGTTGTTTACGTTTGCTTTGGCTTGCAATTAAACGAGGGGAAATTTTACATTTTACAAAGTTTATTATTTTTTTCTATGTAGTACAATCCACAACGGCTTTAAAGATGAAAACTAACCCATGTTTTCCTTGCTCCAATTTCATTCTTGGTATCCGAGTATTGTCACTTCGTCACCCACCCAAGTTACTCAAAAAGCTGTAACATTGATTTAGAACGTGAACTACAGCATGGACGATACGAACAAGGAGCACAAATGTGTGAATACTATTTTATAGGGTTTGATAAAATACACAGATAGAAAGAAACATTTAATTTTCTGAGTTACCTAATGCACATAAACGGAATGCTAGATTTGGGAGAAATTAATGGGTATTTCATGTAAATTTATCTTAGATTACGCCTGAATCTAGTCTGTTGTATGGAAGATTGCAAACATTGTTGTATGGCGCATGAAAGATTTCAAACAATTTCGTTGTTTAAACTTCCTTTGCCGTGGAATCAAACGAGAGGAAATTGTACGCGCTTGTTAAAAAAAAAAATTTCTGTGTGCGCAAAAAGGGTTAGAGTTTCATAATGCCTTAAGGGTTAGTTCATGAGAACTTAATCCACTTGTGTTCAACCCCGGCTTAGTGATTAACTCTTCCAATACCACACAGAAAAAATATTGAATTTTAACAGGCGCGTAAGATTTCCCCTCATTTAATTGTAAGCCAAAGGAAGCATAAATAACGAAATTGTTTGCAATTTTTCATACCCCATACAACAATGTTTGCAATCATCCATACAACAGACTAGATTCAGGCGTTATCTGGCTAAAATGAAATATTCCATTAATTTCTGCCAAGTCTCCTCCACGTGCATTAGATAACCCAGATAATTATATGTTTCTTTCAAACTGTTCGATTTCTCGAAAATTACAAACAATTGTGAATATAAATAACATAAGACAGAAGGGACGTTCGCATGATTTCGCATTGATTTCGCATTTGCGAATAAATGTCATTAAAGGTGCTTAGTGTAGTGCACATATAAAGGGTGTCCACGATGAAATTGCCACACACAAAATTGATTCGCAAAATTCGAGTTTTCATCCGATTGCCATCAAATTCTCAGGGATTGAGAAATAACTATTAAACTTCATTTTACCATTTTACTCGTATTTAATTACAGTCCATACGCAAATGCCCGCACCTTGGCCTTAACCCCGGCCATAAGATTCTGCAAAACCTGTGAATCAACCGTTTTTTGCATGTAAACCCATACTTTCTTCAGTTCCTCGACTGTCTTCACTACCTTAGGTCGTTTAAGAAGGTGCTGCTTCATAATCGCCCAGTACTTCTCGATGGGGCGGAGCTCCGGAGTGTTGGGAGGGTTGAACATTTTCGGCACGAAATTGACCTTATTGTCCGCATACCACTTCAGCACGTCCTTGGAGTAGTGGCATAAGGCCAAATCCGGCCAGAAGATTGTTGGGACGTTGTGGGCCTTCAGGAGAGGAAGCAGCCGCTTCTGGAGGCACTCTTTTATGTACACCTGTCCGTTCATCGTGTCCTGGGTCACGAAAGGTGCACTCCGCTTCCCGCACGTGCAGATGGCTTGCCAAACCAGGAATTTCTTCACAAATTTGGACATCTTCTGAGTGCGGACATGCTCCGGAACGCTGAACTTATCCTTGGCCGTGAAAAACAGGTTGCCGGGGATCTGTTTGAAGTCGGCCTTCACATATGTTTCGTCGTCCATGATGCAGCATTCAACTTTCGTCAGCATGTTGAGGTACAACTTCCTGGCACGGGTTTTGGCGGACTTGTTCTGCTTCTCGTCGCGATTAGGGGCCTTTTGTACCTTGAACGTTCGAAGCCCAGCCTTAGATTTGGCCTTCTGGACAAAACTTCGGCTTAGGTATAGCTTTCTAGCCACATCCCGAACGGAGGCGTTCGGATTTCGGTTGAAGGCCCCAACTACGCGGTTGTGATTTTTGGTGTTGTACGGAATACTTTTTCCTGCACTTCTGGGCTTCCGATCGGTGGTCAACCGTTCCTCGAACCGCTTAATCACTCGCGACACCGTGGAATTCGCGATTCCCAACGTTTTAGCGATGGAACGATGCGAGAGATCCTTGTTCTCGTGATGAATGCGCAAGATTTTATCACGCACGAGCTGTTCTTTCGACTCCACATCCTGCGAGTTTTGAGCACAGGACTTTAAAACTTGCAGGATGTAAATAATACACTATGAACTAAATCCACCCAAATTTTCATTAAATTCTACCCAACGGTTAAAAAGTTAGAGCAATTTCATAGTGTGGCAATTTCATCGTGGACACCCTTTATTCGAGGTGTATTTTATGAGCATAGATTTTTTTTTAAAAATTTTTTTTTTATTAGTGTGTTTTTGTTTTTAAAAAAAGAAGAAAAAAAAAAAAAAAAAAATTGTTTAAAAAAAAAAAAAAAAAAATATATATTTTAATAAATTATTTTTTTTTACTACACCCAAAAGTTGAAAAGGTGGCAAAAAACGCAATTGCAGTTTTTGCAATCATATCTTGACAAATCTGCATGAGGCAGAAAAAGCACTTTTGCCCATCATGATCCACAAAGCATTTTATGGTATAAACGAAGCCATGGTTCAATATGGGTGAGACAATACCACAATATGCCGCAACGCTATTGGTCACTGTTGTAATTCCGCTGTCAAGTGTTCTATTTTTATTTTCACTCGTCATCGCACTCCCATCTCCCTCTCATCAAGTGTGCCCTTCTTGATCACCACGTGAAGCCATGCAAGTGTGTGCGAGCGACATTTGCTTTGTTGCTGTACCACTGAGTGCCTCGACAATCGAAGCATATATAGGGCTTTTATTCCACCCACTTCAACTTGTTAAAGTGGCTGAATGGTTACTATGTAGAGCCACGACGCTGGCGGCCACGGTTCGAATCCTGGTAATAACTCGGATTTTTGTTTTTTGTCAGTCCGGACTCAACAACTAATACACTGCACAACCCACGCACACATTGAATTTTTCAAAGCGAATTGATGTGATGCTTTTTTGCCCACGACCAATGTTGCATTTTTTCTCCAAGTTACGATCCATTACGAGAAATGAAACAAAATCATTCGCAATTGCATTACAATCTTGCTTTTTTATTTTGGGTGTAGATACCAGATTCATATCATATAAAGTATTGTTGATTTTTTTTTCAATTAATAATAATGAAAAATTGCAATCTTAAAAAAAAACAACTACTAGAATGCCTTCTTTGAGAACAAAACTACCATCAAGAGCTTCAACTAGACTTTACTCTAAAGCGACTGCTGTTGTTTCTTTTTGCGCTATTTATTGTCGTATGGTGGTTGGGCCACCGTTTGAAGCCTTTTTGCACTCCGTCTGTTCTGTGATTGACATTTTTAATTTCCTGCGCGTTATCCCAGTTGACACATTTGGTGGGCAGGGCACACACATGCAGAAACGATAGCTGGCAGGACAGAACTTTTTTTTTTGGCTTTTATTTATGCCTGAGTTACACCGTGCGTGCGAATGTGCATTCAGCTGCGGGATGTCTTTCTCTGGTGACGATTGTGGGATGTGAGAGATCACATCAAGTCGAACAACGACCGGTAAAAACTGCAGTTAGTTATGGCAGTCGGTTTTTTCCGAGGGTTTGGCATACCGTCGGAAGTTGACTGATTGATTTTCCGTGTTCATTTGGACGGAGGCATTTGATTTCGATGTTGGGATTTTCAATCAAAGTTTTGAAGTAGGAGGCGTTTGATAGGAAAATATTGGCGTTTTGTTTTTAGTTGCAGTTAATATATTTTGGTATGAGGTTCACCGTTAGAGATGTGAGTTTCTTACTAAAGTTTTAAGAGATAAATGTACAAATAAATTTAAATAACAATAAATTTTCTTTCCTGCATATTAAAAATAAAGTAGAGAACAAATAACAATGAAATGACAGTAGAAAACATTGCTGCCGAAAAATTTTGAATAAAAATAAAACATTATTGAAATCCATACGCAGCACAAGTTGTTATTCTTAATTGGTTTAACCCTGAAAGTGGTTCAGGTAGTTACATTGAAACTAAATTACTATTCTTTTGAAAGAAACAATTATTGCAATGCATGTTAGATGAAATTGCGAACTTTTCTTTTGATTGCCGCATCCTAGTTCGAACCCTCTGCTGACCATTGAACCACGGAATTCATTAGCTGCATTTAAAGTTTGCCGAATAATTCAACGACGATTTCTACTGGTTTTACATATGAAGGCTGCCAAAGGATTTTTGAGCATAAACCCAGTCAGTTTGGTATCAATTCCAGTCGACGCCGGAGGAATTTTCTGAGACAATAAATCTCTGACCTCGTCTTCCTTTGGAAGGAAAGTAAAGCCGTTGGTTGCGGTCCATGTGTTGATGGGTTTAATATGTAGGGTCCAGGTCGTCTCCCTGGCTTGATGAACCAGCCTCAGGATGTAAGTCACGTAAACACGTAAATTAAAAACAAAAACAAAACGAATTAATCCACCGATGGTGCGACTGAACCCTTCTTACACGTCACCAGAATTACGAACTCAAATGTGGCCAATATGGTACTGGATACATATTTTCATCAGAAATTCCAGGAAGAACCAGGAATATTCGATATGTTATACATTCAGTTTATAAAATGAACTATTTGCCAATCCTGAACATATTGTTCATCGATGTGATTAAAATATTGCCATCAATAGTCTTTAACAACCTGTTTATGTTAGTTACATAAAAGGGGAAAGTACATAAACATTAGAAATTCCATATAATCAGTCCATAGAATGAATTATTAGACAATTATAAGCGTCAATTTTGATTATCGATATGGATTCAAGATGCTTAATTAGTACAAATTGTTGAAAGTTGTGTAGTTATAGTAAATGGAGAATTTGTGTAATTTTCGAATTTACTCGTTGCAGTTCAAAACCGGAGCCAATCGAGCCAATCGATCCTGATCTAATTCTATAGAGTCGCATAGTGTGGCTAGTCCGCTGTATGTGCTATACAACGCACCAGATGCGAAACAATAGAATGCAAGCGGCATCGATTGGGGTGAGTGGTCTTGTTCGGTTTGGAACTGCAACGAAGGGTAAAAAGGGTTCTGAAGCGTTTCTCTTTAAAACGAAGTGAGAATTCGATATAAAAAACCAAGATCGATCACACATCTCAAGCTTAGCATGGAGCAAATTCGTTTTGTGAATAGATAATATAGATAAATAGATTCAAGGAGCTCCCATGGGAAATCTTCTCTTCCTATTTTTACGAGAATTTTGTATGGTTACACAGAAAACATTTTAACCTTCCTTGTGCATTGGGGTCGTTTTTGACCATCAACATTTAAAAAAAGCTTTAACGTCTTAACGGATTAAACTAGGGATCTGAAATTTTCTGACTTTTCCTAACCTTTGAAATCAAAAATATTTTGGGCAGCAATAGCATTCAGCGACCTCTAGAAGTGAAGCTACAAAAAAAAAGTTACACATAGTGCATTCAAGGTCAAAAATGACCCAAGACATTGACACGCTCCCAAAACATTATTTTTAAACCAATTTTTAATATCTTAGTCTCAAATAAAAGGTATGGATTCTTAAAACGACACGCTGGCCTGATTTTTTTAAACTGGCTTTTCTGGGCACATAGAAACCCAGAACCGGTTCCGGTATGCATCCGAAGAGGACAATTTTGGAACCACAAATATTTGTACCGTTCGATGGCTCAAAATCCACGATTTTGAAAGCTGATTTTCAAAAAAAATCATGCCATAGACCAACCAGAGGATTTGGTCACATCCGAATACACTGGAATCGGTTCCGATAGGGCCCAAAGAGGACAATTTTGAAACCTCAAGTAGTAGCACCATTTGACGGCTCAAAATTCATGATTTTGAATACTGATATCCAAAAATATAATGTCATATACCAACCAGAAGATAAAACCTCATCTGGATACCTTGTAACCGGTTCCAGTAGGGCCAAAGAAAACAATTTTGAAACCTCAAATATTTGTAAAGTTCGACGGTTCAAAATAGACGGTTCATGGTTTTGAATACTGATATCCAAAAACATCATGCCATAGACCAACCAAAGGTTTTGGCCACACCGGATACTCTGGAACCGGTTCCGCTTGGGCCCAAAGAGGAAAATTTTGGAACCTCGAATTAAATTTCAGGTTCCAAATTTGTCCTCTTTGGGCCCTACCGGAATCGTATACGGAGTATGCGGTATGGCTAAATATCCTAGTTGGTCTATGGTATGATGATTTTGGATATCAGTGAATTTTGAGCCGTCGAATGGTACTACTACTTAGGGTTCCAAATCCTCTGGTTGTTCTATGGCATGATGTTTTTGTAGATCAGTGTTCGAAATCGTGAATTTTGAGCCATCGAACGGTACAAATATATGAGGTTCCAAAATTGTCCTCTTCGGATGCATATCGGAACCGGTTCTGGGTTTCTATGTACCCAGAAAAGCCAGTTAAAAAAACAGACTAGCATTTCATTTCAAGGATCCGTACCTTTTATTTGCCACAACGTTTTTTTTTACCTATCTCACACCTCATTATAATCATGGAAACATCTTCTTTTGACTTCGAAATCTTCAGCAAACCAATGAATACAAAGCGTGTAATTCAGTGCTCTTCAAACCACATCAACACGAAATAATCGCCTTCCACTTTTATAAATGGAAATGTATAGTTGCGTTTATATTTCATCGTAATGTTTAGCTTTAGTATGCAAGTAACAGTTCATTTATGTGCCAACGAACTATCGGGTTACAGTATGGAATGTCATGGTAGTTTGACTTCTGTTCACTTTTTTTTTCATCCAACACAAGCAAGCTGCCTAGTTGGCCCGACTTTTTATAAAACTCATTGGCTCTGCACAGTTGTGACTTTCCTGGTGGCTGCTGTCCAATTTTTCTAGAACTCCGGCATGTTTTGGGTCACTGTACCCTCCTTCCGAAAGTGCCACCCAATCGCCCATTACTGTTCAATCGGCCGAAGATCCGGACAGTTCAGCGGAGTGATGTCCAAAAGAGAGGAAGAGCCTTATGCATTCTGTACAGTGACAGCAATCTCTGCTTCAATCATTCTTCCACGTACACCTTGGCGTTAATTGTACCCTTCGTGAAAAAAAGGACGACCGCAAACCACAGGTACAAATCACTTGTCAGCTTTGCATCTTCTGTCCAAACCATTTCATCGCCACCGTGGTGTCAGCGTCGTCCAGGTCCTGGTCCACGGATTTCGTATACTATTGTGGTCCGGCCAGTGCTCGCGAATCTTCCTTGGTGTAGGAATCGTCATCAATCTGGATGCATCCGCCTTTGTTCTTCAGAATACAGCTATACAGTTTTCGAGCTCGTGTTAGTCCCTCGAGCAGCAAGGTCGGGCTTTTTTCGGCACCTTCTGTTTCTTGTACGTTTTCAGGGAGTTCCGAGGTTGGATCCCTTGAATCATCTCGATGCTGGTGTTGAATCGCTTGGTCAAATTCCACGTCAACGTCGATGGGGTTTTCCTTATTTACTCAACCACCTTTAAGTCCCGACTGGCCTGGCTGGGACCCGGTTTCCTGCCGGATCGGGGCAAAACTTTCATGGAAAAGGTCTCACCGAACTTTTTGAAACATTCTTTACACTGGTGTGGTAACCGTTCAACCGTTTTTCAATTTGGTTGTACGTAACACCCTTATCCGAGCACCAAATGTGGAAAATTTTCACTCGGGTGTCCTGATCAATTCGACTCATCTTTGAAACGATCCACTTTACCGAAACCAATCAATTGCATAATTATTATTGAGATGTAAGCAAACATGCCACCGCAAAACACTAAAAACATTTAAGCCATTTTAGAGTAATAACTGTCGGAATTTCAACTACGTTTATTCAATTTCACAACCTGCCGTGCTCTTACACTTATCAATAATTTCTCTTCACATCTTTGGTTCTAGCAGAAATTTCTGTCCACTCCTAGGGTGTCGGAATGTTGCTAACTACTTTTCGATACACTCTTTTTGTCCGACTAGATGAGCGGCATCGCACCCGAAACCGGTCGACCAGAATGTATTTTTTTTTTAATTGTAAGAAAGAAAGTGTTGTGTCTTGTCCTGCGTTGCGTTTTGGTAGTGTCGTGTAGGTCTTATGTCAGCATAAAATCATAACAACATGCGATTTACTAGCTGCACCTTTTGGTCCATCTGTACACATTCATTATCATTAAAAAAATAATTAACTTTAAATTGAATTTGACGAGAAATGAATTGCCTTTAGGATGGTATAAGTATTCAGCTGCTACTAAGTTTAAAACATTTTCTTTAAATGTAGTTTTATTTTTGACGTACAACGAATGTTCAATGACAAGAATGCTTCCTATGTTTTTTGATGCTTTGAATTTATTAAGCTGCTTATCTTAGTTAACATTTGGCTTTCTGATCTCTGACTTTCTGTGAACATGTTTTAGTTCCATTCGATGTTATTCTTCTTATATTTAGCAGATATTTAGCATTATAGAAGCACTTCCCGAAAGATTTCCTCGACCGGACGGGTAATGGATCCCGCGCCATCGTCTGTTCATCACCAAAAATTCATTGGTTTGAAGTGAATCGGATTTGACCGGATGCTGTGAAGTATGGTATCGTGATGAAATCGCGTTCTGTTGCGTCGCATGTGCTAACTATCTGTTCGAGTTTGTGGCGCTGCGTATTTTAATGCAACATCAGGATCCACGAGTTTTATAGATCACAATAAGCTGCGGTAAACATATGACTTGTTTGTGTCTTTCGGCTGTTGGTGAAACTTCAACTTAAGCAATACCCAAGTAACATTGCCAAAACCATCCTGCTTTATTTAGTTTTATTAAGGTTTATCACAGCCGCTAGAAATCGATTTGGTTTTATTATGGCACTAAGAGGTGCCAATAGGTTTCATATTTTAGTCAGGTTTATGACAACCTACACAGCTTGTTTAAAACGATCTTAAAACCTCGTTTTCTCAAATTTCTTTTGCTACTATCAAAGGTTTTATTTCGACTTAATGAACTCATAAAATGCTGTTTTGAAATGCTGCTTTAAGACTCATTCATATTATCTTATTATGGTCAGTTGAAAAAACACTTTTTCAAACCATTTTGTCTCCAGTATTGCATTAAACGGCAAATCGGCTTTGAGGGAAGTCACCAATTGACCAAATAGTTTCAAAGTAGTCATTGCGAAGATAACTTGGCTTTATGGCAGAATTGTGATTTTTTTTCCAATCACCATATTGAAATATAAGAAATAATTAAAATGAGGAAAAATAAATGCATTAAACTTTAAATGTAATGCAAATAAACTGTAGATCGGAGACCTATTTCGACATGTGTTTTAGATAACCTTATTGAATTCCATCAATTTTCAAGAAATTCTTCGGAAATTTATCGGATATATTTGTTTTAATTTTTTGTTTTTGTTGTAAACTTAATCTCCGAGGCGCATGAATTTTCGGCTCTTATCGTGCCAATATTCACCTTAAAATTCAATGGGCATATGATTTGGAGCATGATACGCTGTAAAAAACTCAATTTTTTTTGGATATTTTACTCTCAAACAAAATTTTCCGCAACACTAGAACTTTTTTCTTAGATATTATTTACTGCTAAATGAATCAGAAGCGCAGAGAATCGAACAAAGCAGAACAACAATAACCAACCACGATATCACAGTGAAGTTTGACAGCTGTGGCCATTTGGCCGTATGCTGGTTTTCATGGCAGCCAATAGATTTTATGAAGGTTCTCAAGTGGTCGTAGCATCTATCACTAGAACATTTTCAAAATCTGTATGGTCGTTTAAAGGTTTTATTTATTAAATTGTTTTCACAACCATCTATAGCGTGGGCCTTTTTGTACACATTTTGGCATTAAAGAATCATAGAGGAGGTGTTGGTAGACAAAACAGTGTTTAATGTAGTTTGATCAACGAAGCCGGGAGGAATGCTATACGGCTGGAATAAAACTAAAATTTTTACTCGGGTATGCATTGTTTTGAGAGTTTGATAATGTCGTGACTGCATAGATCGTGTATGTTAAACTCTTCGCTAACGGATGTCATTTCAAAAGGAGACGGAAAATTTTCGGATGGTTCGGGGGAATTATCTGACTGAGAAACGTTACAGAACTATCGATTGTGGACTAAGTTATTCAAATAGACTTGTAGCAGAGGTAATGGATACGGTAAGTTCTTCATGATCTAATTGTTCAAATAGATAATAGATATTTAATTTGTGTCAATCAAGTATTGCACTTCTGCTTGAATGAAAGTTCTCGATGATACCAAAATAGAAAATGTATTGGAGCAGGGCTTATCGTATGCGAATGTAGCATGCAGGCATGCTTGCGTTCTTGAAATGGGCTGTTCGAGTTGCGGTAAGGCTGTCACCTTGTAATATCTGGATATAAGCTTTTTGCAAGCATACATACTAGAAACTTAGATGCAGAAAGATTTTGTACTTACGCTGCCAGTCTGTGGAAGATAGATTGTTGAACACACATACATACACATATTTGGGTCCAAGGGTTCCAGTTCTGATTTTTTCTGATTATTATCAAAAAAAAAAAAAAAAATCCTTTAAAGGTGCCGTTCATAAGTCTTCAACGATTGCTACGTTCTTTCAGTGCGATGGGTTACCGACATGGTAAAGTTCGAGAATATCATATGCAGTAGATTTTTCCAAATATGACTTGAAAGGCAATTCATCGTAGGTGTCTGAGAATATTTTATTTCTTTCATGCACAACTTTTTTAATACACGAAAGAATCAAAATATAATTTTCAGCACTGAATTTGAAGAGTTTCCAAAACAAAGTGTTGTCAAAACCTTTCTAATTTGATTACCAGAAGTACTGTGTAAGAGCAAACAGAGCGTTCGGATGTCAGTTATTGTAAAACTCTGTGGATTCTTTTGTACAGTATCTAAACTGCAGAATCCCTTGCGTTTGCAAATAAATATTTTTTATAGCTTAAACCAGGATTTTTTGATTTTTATGCAGCTGTATTTTAGTAGAATAACATCATGTATCCATTCAATATAGGCTTTCTAAAAAATACACAAATAAACTAACAATTTCCTGAAGATGAAAGAATACAATTTTTTTTATGTTCAGCAAAACCAATCTTAGGATTCGTTAATTTATTTGATACCATATTTATAATTATTATAGCTACCTATTTAATAAAAAAATGCCCTGGTCAACCTAACTCAATTATTCACCTAAAACAAACAATAAACAATAAACAAGTCAACGAACTTTTACTAAGTTGCGTATCTTTTGCAAGCACACAAATAGCAATCTACCAATGCACGCGAGTGTCTTGCGCAACCGTGTCATTGACCCTGACAAAGCTAAACATTCGCGATTTCACGAACTCGTTCCACCCGAATTCGTTGCACTTGGTTCCAACGAGGAAAAAAAAACACCCGAAATGTACGATGATGATTATTATTTCTTTCCTAAAACGATTCTATTTTTCGCTTCGGTTCCCTGCACCACCTTCTCTCGGACATGGCTGTATCTTCCAGCCTAGCTACCAGCGAACTGCACACACATTCTAAGCAACTCTGTGAAATGCCATTTCTTGCAATCAAACACAACCGCGCAACGAGCAACCCGGTTTCCAGCAGGGAACCCCATCCATCGGCAATGCTAAGCAGTTTGGTGTGCAGCAAGAGGCCGACCGGCAAAAGTTCCCAAATAGAGGAGGGTGGGTGCAGTGTGTGCAAGCTGCGGTTCTGCTTAGAGCGTGCTTGTTCATATTTTCGCCTATCTTCGCAACGTTGTAGCAGCAACAATAACGTTTGGGGAGGTAGGTGGGTTCGACCGGATGGGGGTTGTGCAGCACTCACCGAATAGCATGCATGTGTGTGCATACTGCGATATTTCGGCTTCTAATTTTTATATTAGAATGGTTTTTTTGTGTTTCTTTTTTGGGTTGATGGATGCTTAGAGTCGGTTCAAAAGTGCACACATTTGCAGTGTGTGCGATATTTACATAAGAGAGTGGGAACCTATGCGGTGATTCGGTCAGCCGGAGTTCAACGACACTTTGACGAAATTTTGGCATTTCATTTAGTGTATTTATATATTTATTCCGCGCAAATAATTTGGCGTGGTCAGGTTCTATTTTTTGAGTGTGCAAATGCAAACGAACTTAACGCTTAGCCGATTGCAAAACAGAGCTGGGTGAATGAACTTTTCTTACTTTGTAGTTCGAAACCGCAGGCGGAAGATTGAATTAAATTGACGTCATTTGAATGTGACATTGCTATCGTTAGTTGAGATGAAGTTTATCTTATTCTTCATACATTATTTTTTAAACTTTACTGTTTTGAATCGAAATTTACTCGTTTTTAAAATTTTGAATTATTTTCCTGGTAATGGAACTGTTTTTTAATCATAAATTTAACACAGCAACAACTTTATATTACGGGAAATATTACATATTTATAATACATATCAATAATCACGTAATCAGTGTAGAGGTGATATTTTATATAACATATTTTTCTTCGTACAATCTACTCAAAACTACTCTCTATTCTGAGGAACGGCGTGCTTTTAAAGATTTTTAAACCGTTTTTGTGGAAACTTAGTATCAGTATGATTTATCTGTTTTTAGTTTTTTCTATATTCTTACCTCACCAGAAGGGTTTAACAGAATCATAACTAAATTAACATGAACAACTTTTAAATGACAGCCATTACTAAACCAAGAATAACTTCTTGACATCATTTTTAAAGTTGATTTTTTTTTGTAGTGGAAAAACTAGGAAAATTTACACTCCCTCTCGTGGGTTAAATTTTTCACCTTGTCAACGGTGAGAGGGCTTATCTCATGCTATAAACATGCATGTGAGACAATGAATTTGACCAGTACTGAAAGTATCACATATTTTAGTCATTTTTTTCACTGCCACGTCGTAGAACATGTATATAAAGGTTCTAACATCAGGTGTGATACTGGCGGATTATGCCGCAATTCACTCTTAGACTTCTTACTTTTAATATATGGGAAACGACTAAAACTACACTTTTCATTTTCGTAGCAACTTATGGTTTTGTTTTTCCATTTGTTTTATGGAATGAATAACCAAAATATCTGGTTTGCTCATGGTATAATAACTGATTATAATTACACAATTTTCGAAAGGCGTGGATGTTTTGATCAGGGTAATTATCTGACTGTTTGAAATGAGGCACATAGTATTAAGATTAAGGCAAGCATGTATATTAGAGATAGGACGCGGAGGGCCCGCTTTGGAAACACCATATGAGGCAGTAGTAAATACCTCTTTCTATGTACTCTATAGCGATAACAGTATATCATAGGGTCATTGTTTTAAATTAAAAATAAACCCGCTGGATAAGAAATAGAATCGTTCTTTTCTAGGTTACAGATTAGTTCGTATTTGAACTATTCTTAATTATGGGATGGCTACTAGATCCCAAAATGTAGAGTAGGCTAGAACTTAGGGTTAAAACAACAATTTAAGCCAATTTTTCTTATGCTCCTGGTTAGGTTAGAGTGATAAAAATTAGAGGTTCTGATTAAGTTTGGTTAGGTTACAGTGATTAAAGTTTTTTGGTCAAAGAAACGAAAAGTCGTTGTGAGAATAACAGCTATAATCTCACATACACCCTGCATCAAATACTAAAATCTTCTTTCTCTTCTCTTTTTTTATGTTACTAACTCTCTGCATGCGGTTTTGCAACCATCATGGTTGTGAAATTCAAGCTCCTGATCAGCCAGCCCCGCACGCGGTCTAGGTGCTAAGTATATGTCTGGATCCGCATCATTGAGGTAAGCTGTTCAAAAATAAAAATAAATAGAGTTTCAAGGGAATTTCGGACACATGAGACGTGGTTATAAATAAATACAAATTAATCCAGGAAACAAATAGAAATATAGTATCAAACACAATAACAGACCATAATTACGTACAAATGATTATGAACAAAACAAGACACAAAAATACACAGTACACTGACGAAAACAAAACACTTACAAAAACATACATAATATGTACATGAAAACAAATCTATTTTATTAAAACTATTTGAATCATCACGATAAAAACAGTGACCAAATGAGTACCATAGCCTAGGAACGTCTGTGTGTTGATTTAAAATAGAAGCTCATAGAAGCGAATCATACCAATAAAAGGGTCCAGTGCAGATAAAAATTAAGGGCCTGCAACCACTGTGACACCATTAAAAAAAAGATAAACTATGAAAATTTAAACGGACAATTCACTCGTTCACTAAAAAAAATCAAAATTTAAAAACTGAAACGTACTGAGAAGTTTCAAAACTCTATAATAAGAATAATAATAACAGTTTTTATTTTTCTAGAGTCAAGTGTTCGATTTTGAAGAAGTCTGTTAGTCACAGACGAAATAGGCCCATCTGTCAAACAGTAAGCATTTTCTAGTAGAATTTGAATTTACTGAAAAGTGTTTTAGTTTTTTTAAGGTCAACAAGTGAAGTCTTAGATTAAATCATCCTTGTTTTTCAGTAACAAACGTTCTACTTATACGTTCTGTAAAGTTATTTTTAAGTGTTTTATAAATTGTTTTTTATGTTTGGTTAAATTTGCTACAGTTGTTATTATTATGCTTATTATAGAGTTTTAGCACTTCTCAGCACAGTTGCTGAAAAATTTCATCTACCGCGGGTTAGACACTGTGGATCTATTATTTTTTGAGTGCGTCGGTTGGATTAGTTATGATGATTCTGGATCAACCAGACAATATTTTCAAAAATAATAACTTTTTGAATGAAATTTAGCTCTAATCTTAGTGTCAACTCCTTGAGGGATCGCATAAGGTTTGTAAGGGGAATAACTCCTGTCACCAATACGGACTGTACGGATACCCTCCAGGCGACAAATCTGTTTCAACTCTTCTGCCAAATCGTAGTATTTTGGACGAGTACGTTGACTGAACATTGCAATCCAGCGATATTAAGGAGTGTTACTTTGTCATATTTTAAAGGACAATTGGCACAAATGAGGACATAAATTCACGATCCCAGTACAGCTTAATGTATTTTTTTCCAGGTCAAGATCAAGAAGCGTCTTGTATTAGGGCACAAAATGGTTCACCAAGTTGTGATTCAAAGCAGTTGGTGCACAGTTTAAGCGACTGCAACAACATGTTCGATAATTTTCGCTTCTGCATTGCACTCTCTGCAACGGTCTTCTACAGGGTGAGGAAATATTATCCATGTTCGTTTTTTAGTCATAACTTTATTAATCGTTTATTGAATGACAATGTATTTATGGAAAATGTAGATACACCAACATAGATAGTAATATTAATATCGATGTCTCAAAACGTCCTCTTCTGGCTACTACACACACCTTCAATCGCTTAGGGAAATCATCGACAATGGACGTTAGTTCGCAGGCTTTGGTTAGATTGGCTTTTAAATGACCCAACAATAAGTGTGTCTTAGTACAGGTTCTGAGCTCAAGAATACACCAGATGGTGTAATCCATTGGATTCAGGTCAGGAGGGTTGGAAGGCCATTCACCTTTGATAAAATGTTTCGAGAAAAGTCTGTTACCAGTCTTCATGTGATGGTGTCCAATCTTGTTGAAACGTCCATTTTTTTTTACCAAAATATGTACATGCCCATAGTGCTAAAATGTCCGTTAGATGCTTCTGGTAGACTGATTGGTTGATTTTGACGCCTTTCTCAATGAATATTTAGGAAGTTTTACCGGAAGTAGTGATTGCCGCCAAACCATCGCCGAAGCTGGATTGTGTGATCTGGCTATATTCATACGGTAAGAGGAATCCTCCGGCAAAAGCAGGCGATAGTTTTGGTTATAAGAACTGAATCGTTTATAAGAACTTAATCCTTTATAATAACTTAATCTTATATCCTCATGAAGAATAGTTTGTACTGATGTGGGGTCGATTTCCATTGATTCGCCACTTTTGGGATTGACCGTCTAGAATTTCAATTAACCCTTTGATGAAGTATACTTAGGTTCTGAGGGGCTCTCGCGGTTCTTTTTCTGCCTCTTTCTGAACAATCCTCCAAATTTCCAACTTCATTGTATCGTTTTATAGTATCTCGAACTATTTGTATTAGCATTTTCAATATATTAGCGATAAACACAGGAAAGTGTTCTTGCTTATACAGCAATCATCGCCCTTCGTAATGGATTTGGCTTCACTGTGACACTACGCGTGAACTAATTCAAATGAAACTTGTAATGAACCAAGGTAAAATACACCAGAGGTGTGCTCGTTTCAGCATCTGGCAAACCCGAACTATACACTGAGAAAGAAAACACGGATAATATTTCCTCACCCTGTACTTCTTCGAGCATCGTGCACCTACGATAATTCTTCGTTGGATGAACCGATCTAGGATGGCTACCATGAAACCTTCAGTCTCCAAAAAAATCACCTTGCATTTGATGCCTCTTCGTCCATGTGTTCCAGGACCAGTGTGTACCATGCAGCTCCATCTGCTTCCACGTTGCAACTTTGTCTTCGACAGTCTTGCAGTCCTGTTGGTAGCCTTCCAGTGCCAGATGCAGGGTGCTTAACCATGGTCCGCTTCACAAACAGGGTTGTAGATTTCGCACCGGTTCCTGCTTTCCACGAAATATCTCCGTAACTATTGGATCAGAGTGAAACACAGTGCTTGGAGGTGACGCTTCTTCCTTCTTTTTTGCGTGGTAAGGTGACTCTTTTGATAGCCGTTCCTGCGTGGTACATACGATGCTTAGTGAACGCCTTTTGAATTGCAGTCTCCAATGCCTCTAATTTAGTTGTGGTCCACTTTACCTCCCCGGAGTCAATAATGGTAGAGCAAACGTATTGATCGCCTTCACTTTGTCACCGGCCGATAGGAATGACTTCAGAATCCGGTAGACGCGATACAAGAACTTTCATCCCCTCGGATATGTGATCTGGTCGCAATGGGTGGGCCTACGCCATCAGTCGTAGACGTAGTAGTATCACATGTTGACTATTTTGATTTAATGCCGCGTCACATATCTGGCATTGATGCACTGATTTTACAGATGTGATGCAAAGTTATATCATTCTAACGCACAATGAACGATCTAATAGCCTCTTATTTTTGGATAGAGAAAACTGCTTTGGAAGACTCTCATAGCACATAAATGACACACTCCACGGACTAAACTGCAAAATAACTGAAGGAATTACGAAACGCCGTATTAAACTTGTAAACGTAACACTGACTAACAAAATAGCAAAAAGACAATTAAAGAAACAGTCGAAAGGACTCAAACTACTCGAGCGTGGCTCCTTCCGAATCATTTGTAACAGTGTCTTCTTGGACGACTTGTTCCGTTTACGGCTAGCAAAATGATTCAAAAGGATTTACGCAACGATATCATCAAGGGCCTGGCGTAGAGGCTTCTACTCTATTCAGAATCAGAGTCCCGCCAGTAAACCTTTATAAAAAAGAATCCGTTTGACGCGATACAAGAACATGTCATTGTATCATGTTCCAAACCGGAGTGGATAGATTTATAGACAACATCAGCAATATGTATCCGTGAGGTTATAAAGAATCTCATTCCAACAACAAGACTGAACAATTGGTCAAAATTGCCAACTAGAGTATGTGAAAAATTAATCCACGTCATATAATCGCGATTCACTACAACTTTTTGGCGTCTTTTCATTCTGTCATTGTTTGTCGGATACTTAGTTGTAATGAATTTTATTTTGTTGTGTACCGGAGAAATTCTCTTAAATTTATCTAATTGAAATTTCACATGTAAGTCCAACTACTTGTCATAATACCAGTTTTAAACAATATAAAATATTGTTTTAATACCATTCTGGTTGATGAATCACTTGGATAATTTACAGTTCACATTCACGATCTCTGAGAAATTCAAAACTATTGGTAGTTTTGTTCCTTATCGAGAAATATTAGACCCTTGTTTTTTGTTTAGTCATTAAGAAGACCGTTTTTGCGTTAGAGTGGTCCAACAAATGAATTTAAAACATAAATCAAAGATTTTTAGCCAGTTTCTACAATTCTTCAATTAAAATACGCAAATGGAAGGAAATCAAATTTTTTTTTTGAGAAAAATTACAGAAATACATCTAAATTGCAATGTTCATTATGACAATATCGAATAATTTTTGTTTTTCATGGTTTTCATGGTCCTTTTGGGGTTTTTTGTCCATACATTATTTAATTTATATGGAGCATGTGTTCTGGCCATTCCCCTCCCTTTGTCACCCTTCCAAAAAACAACGGGTTTATGGACAGTCCGCAATGGTTAAGCTCAATAAATCATATGAATAACGATCCTGCATAATTTGATAAAGACTAGCCAGACTGGAATTTTCTCAATGTTAAATACTTCAATACTTCATAAAATGGAAGTCATGTTGAAATATTTATTTCAAAATATAGTTAAAGCAAATTTGAATACATACATTATTGCTTTAGATAATTTACAGTTTCACAGATGTTTCTTTTTCTGAGAACAAAAATCGGTTTTACGCTGATATGCATATCATTTAGAGGTTTAAAACTAAGATACGATTGGGTTTTAGTTTTGAGTTTCCTTATATTTTTCCGTTGGATACTGGATCATCCTACTTTGCAGATGGTACGTCGTATTCATTCGAGATTGTATCAGCACTTGCTGCTTGCAATGTTCCATGCCATGATTTTGGAAAACAGTATAAAAAAGGGACCAAAACTAAGGAGTGTATCGAAAATAAGCTATCCACAAACTTTCTTTCAAATTATGTTGAAAACCGATATTTTATTCATACAAAAAATTGATCCTTTATTGTACGAGGTTAAACTTGAACATAATGAAGACCGGATGAAATTCAAGTTATTCCTTCACGAATTTTCGAACTTTGTATCGAATGCTCTTCATCATGTTCCGGACAAGTGTTGCATCGCATTTTTTGGACGCTTGAGCCCAAATTTTTTTGAACTCCTGCATGTTCCCAGCTGCCTTACCAGTCTTCTTGAAGACCCTCTTCACGATTGCCCAGTAACGTTCGATAGGTCGAAGCTGAGGGCAATTTGGTGGATTGATATTTTTCTCAACGAAATCTATACCCTTTTCTGCAAGCCAATTGAGAGTGGTTTTGGCATAGTGAGCCGACGCTAAATCCGGCCAAAACAGTGGAGGTGTACTATGCTTCTTATATAAAGGCAACAATCTCTTCTGGAGACACTCAGATCGATAGATTTCCGCATTTATAGTTCCGGTAGTGTCAAAAATGGTTGACTTCAAACCACAGGAACATATTGCTTGCCATACCAGTACCTTTCGACCGAATTTCTCCACTTGAATCGACCTGTCCGCATTGCTCACATCCTCCCCAACGACGGCAGTAAAGTATTGTAGACCTGGAAGGGTTTTTGAGTCCTCCTTTACATAGGTCTCATCGTCCATCAAAACGCATGCATCAGGACGCTGCGAAAGACGCGAATACAATTTCCGGGCCCTTGTTGCTGCTCGCTTCTTCTGTTCTGCACTTTGTTTCGAGATTTTCTTCTTCTTGTAGGTCTTCAGGTGGTTTCGCCTCTTGATACGCTGGATCATTCCGACACTCGTTCCTGCTTTTTTGGCCAAATCACGTATTGACATTGATTTGTTCTTCGTGATTAGAGATTCCACTTTCTGCTCCAGTTTCGGGTTGGAAGAACCGGGTTTTCTGCCTCTTCCTGGTAGCTCATCCAAAGAATAGTGTTCCCCAAACTTATTAATGATGGTTTTAACACTCGCATGATGAATTCCAAACCGCTTCGCCAATTTTCGCATAGTAATACCCTTCTCACTTAGCCATGTGTCCAGAACCTTAATTTTCACTTCCTTGTCAATACGCGACATTTTGAAAACGCAGAATTTGAACCGCACAAACAAGTAAACAAAAGAAAGCTGACAGTCAAACGCACGCATGCAGTGTTCAGAGCATAACAAACCATCACAAATACATGCGTACAACGCAAATGTATGTGGATAGCTTATATTCGATACACTCCTTAGTATTGAACGGAACAGGTTTCTTTAGGAAGGCTATGCAAAATTCGACCACAATTGGAACTTGAAACGGAAAACATTATGCAACGGACACAGTTCTTAATATAATTTTCGACTTTGTCTTTCATTTTTGGAAACCAATAATGCATCCTCAATTAATTCAGAGCCTACGTAATACCCATATGACACAACTGATCATGAATATTACGTATAATGTGATCTTTCCTTCAGCAGGAACATAAAACAAAAGTTTCCCTTCTGGAGACGAACGGTGACCAAACCATTATCCAAGGTGAATTTTTTTACAACTCCATTTTCAAGTTCTTCTCTCAATTTGAGGATTAAAGGGTCACGTCCTTGTGCCACTTGCAGTTGAAAATCAATATTATTAGAACTAATACCGGAAACAACTTGGTTCAAACTAATGGGAATGCGACTCAACGCGTCGACGTGATTCATAAACTTACCGTTACGGTGCTGAATTGTGTAATGATAGTTCTCTAACTCTAAAGCCCATCTCGAAATTTTAGCATTAATACTTTTCTTGCTAAGCGTCCGTAATGATTCGGAATGGAATACCTTCTAGGTAAATTCGGAACTTCCGTAAAGTATAAATTATAGCCAATGTTTCCAATTCGAAACTATGGTAGCGGGACTCTGCCGAAGTTGTCCGTTTAGATAATAGTTGCAGAAACAAAATAATAAGCAATCGGGTGCAGCTTGCCATCGTCTTGTTTCTGCAACAATATTCCACCGAAGCCTTCGGAACTGGCATCACAATGCAGTTCGGTTTCACGCGATGAATTGTAAAGGGCTAGAACGGGAGCAGACACTAATTTTTCAAGTAAAATAACAAAAGCGCGTTTGCAGTTCTCGTCAAATTCAAACTTAGTACCTGCTTTAACCGAATTGCGTAATGGTAATGAAATAGAAGAAAACGACGGAACAAAGCGAACGGAACTCTGCCAACCTCCGAAGAACACGTCCTAATAAATCAAAATGCTCGGATGTCGTATTAGTGGCCAATGTAACGTATGTATGTACAGGTTGTACGGAATCAAATTGCACCACTTTTAAATGGCTGTAACTTTTTACCCGTTGGGTATTTTCTATTGAAATTTTGGGTGGAATAAGTTCAATGTGTATTTATTTACGCTGTTTAAGTTTCACTAGCATATGTGCAATCGTTGCGAAGATGGAGTCGGAAGAACAGCAGCGGCGCAAAGAAATTTTGCGCACGTACCTCGAAAATTCGGATCTTTCTCATCGTGCCATCAGCAAGAAGCTGGGAATGGTACATTCTACAGTGTCTCGTGTTTTTAATCGATACCACGAACGTTTGACTATCAATCGGAAAGAAAAACGTGGCAAAAATGGATCTCCGTATAGTGTTAAGGATCACAAGCGGGTAGTTCAAGCTTTCAAGAGGAATCCCAACAGTTCAGTTCGAGATGTGGCGGAGAAACTGAATCTAACCAAAACTTTCGTGCAAGATGCGCAAAAACGTGCGAAAAAACACGTACAAAGTCCAAAAGGCGCCTGTTCACGATGAACGACAGGATACGGTAGGTAAAACACGTTGACGACACCACATTGCCTCGTTATGGATGATGAGACGTATGTAAAAGCAGACTTCCGGCAGCTTCCGGTGCTTCAGTTTATCACTGCTCATCATAAATTCGATGTCCCTGAGGACGTTAGAGAGCAGAAGATGTCAAAGTTTGCCAAAAAATATATGATTTGGCAAGCAATTTGCTCGTGTGGAAAGCGAAGCCCCCCATTTGTGACAACTGGAACGGTCAATGGGCAGGTGTACCTAAAGGAATGCCTCCAAAAGCGTCTACTTCCTCTTCTCCTACGATTTTCTGGCCGGTTTTAGCCTCGGGCCATTACTCGAAAGAGGTTTTGGAGTGGTACAAGGCTAAGGAGGTCAATTTCGTGCCGAAGCACCGGAACTGCGGCCAATTGAAAAGTACTGGGCCATCATGAAGCAGGCACTTCGGAAGCATCCTAAGGAAGTGAAATCGGAAGAAGATATGAAGAAAAAATGGATTGCCAATGGATGGAATTGAAATTGAATAAAACAAACATGGGAAAATATTCATTACATGTTTTATTTTACTCCCTGGGAGTTTGAAGATGATTGGTTGAACGGGCGAATTTTGCCGAATATTTGTGTGTGTCGCAATTTGATTTCGTACACCCTTTAGAGTAAAGCTTCGCCGATGCCGACATACTGCAATTTTCATCCGGTTAAAAGTTATTTGTAATTCATCTTTTTTTGCATCTGTTCTGATACAGTCATGATCTGATTTTGTCATCCCCTTTATAAAAAATAATTTTTAGTATTTTAAGTAAACTAGATACTTTTGTCGGGATCTCATTGTTCCAAAGTATTGCTAAAAGATCCCTATATAAGATAACAGTAACTTAAAATTAAAAAGAAATGAAGAAAAGGGGTGACAAAACCGGGTATTAATGTAAAACTTATGTATACCGCAATCTAATACGATTAAACTTGAGACCGTTAAAAGTTAAAGTGCTATACAATTAACTAGGAAGGTTTGTAACGCGTTGTCGTGCTGTTTGCGGTTTTTCTGCAACGGTAATCAGCAGATGACGTTTTCCGTGGTTCGACTTGTGACTAATATCATTATAGCCTCTTGCTTCTTCTAGCGCAAGTTCTGCACGCTTATTGACGACCCTCGAGTTTTGTGTTTTGCAACAGATGACCCGGGAAACATATAAAAACAGTAAAATTGCATTAATAAATCATCCACGGTGGCGGATGTTAATAACGAGCAGTGAGACAACTTTCAACTTGATGCCAAGTTGGATTTTTTTGCAAATGTCTACTGCTACCTTTCCAGAAAACATTTGAATTTCCTTTTAAAATACATCCCATTCGCCATTAGTTTAGCATTTGATGTTCCACACTATTGGCTCAATTTTTCAACGGCGGCGCTCCAACTTTTAATCAACATTCAGAAATATTCCAGTTCGTTCCACATTTAGCACTCATTGAGCTGGAATGAAAAATCTACTTTCTCTTCTTGGTTGTACACGATTTCCTTCCGTTCTGTATAGTCAAGGAGAAGGTGCGGGTAAGCATTTTGACGTAATTTCATCAACGTTTGAGAAAGTTTCACCGATGGGCTCCGACGATGGTAAACAATTCTATTTACATGGAGCGCAGTTTGGTTGGCTTACTGACTGACTGACTGACTGACTGCCTGGCTGGCTGCTTGCTACATTGGTCGGTGTGGAAACGAAAATTGAAAATGAATGCGTCACTAATGATGACGATTTCACCGCGCTGGCAAAAGAAAACACGGAAAATTATGCGCTACTTTCTTCACGGAAAATTTACCGCCCATCTCCCTTCCGACTTTGCTTAGGCAAGATTCTCACGTCGTGTATTCTAATTCGGAAAAATTCCTCCCAACAACGAACAAGACGACGGTGGCGGCGGTGCTTTACGGGTCGACTAGTATCGCTGTAAGAAAGTTTCCAAGTACGGAACCAAATGTCTGTTCTTCATTTCGTCTTTTTGCCTTGGAATTGAAATAATCAAGCTCAGAATATCTACGTACCGGTGTGAAAGTAGATCGCTCTTTGTATGGAAATGAATTCAAAGCAACGACAAAATCATCATAAAGGTTTGGCAGATTATTTTCCGTATCAGTGATACGTGTGTTTACTTTCCGCGATAAAATGCTTTTAGTTTGGATTGAAACTTGCCAAGTGAAATTTCTCAGAGCAATCTACTAGAACAGTCTCGATAAAGTTCAAATTTACTCTACCTTCTGGTCTCTTTCCTGTAATACCTCTCAAATTTTATATCTTTTCTCATTCATTACAGGAAAGATTACTGGAGTTGAAAATGTTGTGCAAGTAAACGCTTTTCGCGCTTATTTTCAAGGTACCGTTCTGACTCATATTTCGGACACTTGATAGTTATGACATGAAAATTTCATATTCCTGTATGATTTAAACAATAAAAATATATCACGCTTGTTAATTTAGAGTCACTCCTCGGTTTTACGATGATTTTTAACTGGTATGACCCCTGAATTATACCTAACAAAGGAGGCGAAAATTTAAATCAGCATCCAACTTTGCGGTTGACGTTTCCTTAGGGTGCGTTTTGAATTTAATGAAATATTAGTTTATTGATTTCTGTGTTGTTCTAATCAATTTTGATTCCTGTAATCAGTCTACCTATATAATCTGGTAAGTATTTTTCAGATAATAAATTTATATTCTGGCATGTTATGTAATTTTCCTGTAAAAAAATACATTCTAAAGTGTCCGAAATATAATCCACATTTTTCTCCATAATTCATACATCGGACAAAGATAAATATGGAAAGAAATATTGATTTTAATGTGAATTTTCAGCTGATTACTATAAATTTATAACGTAAATACAGCAAAGACAAAGTTTGAGGAGCTATGAATGCGATCCGGGTGGGATTATCCATCAGAACTGCGGCAACCCAGTTTGGAATTTCCAGGAGTACTCTGTTTTATTGCTTGAAGGAATCACACCCGAGCACAGTCGGAAAGCCTACAGTTCTGATGGAAATGGAGGAAGAAGAAATCGCTGCATGGGTTGAGGATATGGCTGCGGTTGCACTTCCCGTATGCGAAGAAATCCTCAAGATCAGTGTCGGTCAATTCGCGAAGCGTTTGGGCAAGCAATTCATATTTCCACACGGAATGCCATCAAAAGGGTGGGTGGCGAGGTTTTTGAAGAGACGTCCAACCATTTCCAAGCGTACCGCAAACCAAATTTCAAAGAAAATGATCATATCAGAAAACGAAGTGCGTATCATATCTGATGTCTCAAGGCCAATAACATGGACGAATGCGCATTCGAAATGGCTCCAAGTCCCAAGAAAAAAAAAGAGTTTATGCTGCGAACTCATTGAAATTTTTTCCAGTGGTTCAAGGACATTCTAATCGTGAATCTTACAACGTCGTCATGGTAGCTGGCTCGGCAGTCGGTACACTGGTCCCCTCGCTCATCTTCTTCTTCTTCTTTAGCATTTTAAGCTTATTGTTTTCCCAATTAGCTTATTGCTTGCTCTCAACTCAGTGTTCTAAATGCACTTCCACAATTATTAATTGAGAGCTTTCGATGCCAAGTGCCATTTTTGCATTAGTATGATTATGTGGCAAGTACAATCATACGCTATGCCTATGGAGTCGAAAAATTCGTAGACCAGACCGGGAATCGAACCCAGCCACCTCCAGCATGGTGTTGCTTTGTAGCTGCGCCTTTACCGACTGAGCTAAGGGAGGACCCTCGTTCATACTCTTTGCATATAAAGAACGTCTGCCCCGATCAGATCGTTAGAAGTGTCCCAAACGAATGGGGTGTTGGCCGAACGGAGAGGCTAGATGAACACAGGGTCTTTCTATGAATACAGGTCCAACGTATTCTATCCGTGGATTAGAAAAGAAAAACATTGTTTTATCAGTCATCGTGTTCGTTGATGGGCACCGGTCACACGTCACCTACGAAACGGTCCAGTTTTGCAAACAAAAGTGCAAATAGTCCAGATTTCCCTTCCAACAAACGCAACCCACTTCATCCAGCTTCAGGACGTTTCCCTTTTCAAGCCAATCGAAAGTTCTTGGGACACAGTGCTCGTTAAATGGCGGTTCAATAATGGAGGGGCAATGATTACGAGATCGGACTTTGCATTTTTGTTTGAACGAGCAATTACCGCAATGGAAAATAAGGATGTCACCCTTAAGAACGGTCTCAGGAAGTGTGGCCTAGTTCCTTGGAATTAAAATGCAATTGTCTACACCTCATTGCCAAACCCATATGCAGTCTCAATAGAAAAAAAGAATAATAATCCGGTTCCAGTACTCAACCAAGAAAACGAGCCAAATCCGCCTAGCTTCATATTTCTTCGCGATCGCCGACTGTCACCAGAGCTGCTTCTCGTTTCTGAAGAGCAACGTAGAAACTTGTTGTCGACTGGCAATGAGGTCATTTAGCGTTTTGATCTATGGAAGAAAGTGTCTGATGAAGGGAAAGGACCACTGGAGTTCCTCGAAATCGCCCCTACTCTAATTGGTCTCAACATCAGCACGTCTGTTCTCCAGGAAGAAGAATATGTTCTTTGCCAAGAAAGTAAGTGCAACAATTTTCATAGGTACTTTTTTGATGCTTTTTCTGAAATCACAGTATTCTAATTTTCTAATTTTCCTCAAAACAGAACCTTTAGAGGAAATCAGTATGATTACTCCACTTATATATATATATATATATTTATTTTTAAATGATTACGTTTTTTTACGATAGACCAACCTGCACATGCGACGGAAGCTGTGGAAACAAATGGTCTGCTAGCAGAAGCATTTGAACCACCATGTAATGCTGTGTACCCTGGAAACTCATCTGTAACTGGAAAACGCAAAAATCATGTTGTTCCAGCAGTGGTCACAAGCTTGGGACCTGTTCTATATGGAAGAAGAAGCTGCGAAGAAATTGGTTGAAATAATCAAGCATCAAAAGCTTGAAAAAAGAAAAGAGACAGCGGAGTGGAACCAGAAGGAGAAAGTTGAATTTCTTTGACTGCAACCAAGCGAACAGGAAGAATGACAAAACGAAAGAAGAAACGAGAACAAGAAAAAAAATCAAAAAAGAGCTGCATGTAGGAACATCAAGAAATCAAAATTGCAACAAAAGGAAAATGATAAATTTATTAAGAAATCAAAGAAACAATGCAAGAATAAGGAAAATTTACCAACCTCAGTTGTAAGCTTAGAAGCATCATAAGCTAAATTTAGGTTACATTAAATATGAATTCAAATATAAAATATTAGCATGAATATATTAACATTTTATTGCGAACCAAGTTACATCCAATAGTCCATTCCGAAAATCGGATGATGAAAATCTGATAATCTGGATTTTTCACAAATCAATACAGTAAAAATGCTTGGAAGATTGCCAGTGACCTGTATGATTGGACTTGATTAACGGCAGTCGATTTTTTCGATTTCCAACATCCAACTCGCTAATAACAACTCATTTATTTAACTAACATTACCAATAGATAGGAAATTGTCTTCCCTAACCAACGCAGGTATTATTTCAAGGTATTGAATGGTAATTTGTGAGTAATCAATGTTTGAAGTCGAAAAAAGGATCTGCCGTTAATCGAGTCCGAGCTGTACCTAGATGTATGAAAAATTTCGTCACACTTTTAAGTGGGTTTAGTTTTGTTTTATTCAGATGTTCTGATTCCTATTTAAATAATAGCTTGGAAGGTATAAAACTGGTTTTAAATCTCCTTCTTTGGACACAAGTCTAAGCAAACCATGTACAAAATTTAGTGCCCGAAATTTGAATCTTTTCTGTCCGAAATTCGAATTTGCTCAAAAAATGTGAAAGAAGTTTGAATCTTGGCTGCCCTATTAAAATAACACCTCATATTTGAAAATCTTTAAACTTTTTCATTAAATGCCAGCTTAACCTTCTCCATTTGATGATACTTGAGCTCTCTATTGAACAAAAAAAAAAACGGATGAAAGTGAGGTAATTTTGGTTTGTTTTGAGAAAATATTTTGTGGAATATGCCTTTAGTGTCCGAAACATGAAACAAGACGGTACATCATTTTTAATTATTTTTTAATAATAGTATGAATTTTTTATAGTATGATCATAATAAATTAACAATTGAGATATCTGGAAATGCAAAACTTTAACTTTTAGTTGACTTATTGTATAAAGCCCTGGTACATTAAGGTTCGCATTCTATTTCAAAATTTCTCTGCACACATGAATGTTTTACTTAATTTTCTAATGCAGTAGTGCAGTTGATCCGATAATACAGTTGGCAAATGCATACAACTCAATTAGCCGCTACTGTTTGGTTGTATGTTCAATTCTAAAAGTAAAAATCTATGTATAATTTTTTTATGTTTCAAAATGCCTTCGATTTTGACGTCCTTCGGAGTCCAAAGTAGGCACGATTGTCAGCAATAATGCGGCTTTGTTTTTATCTGCTGGTGTCGTTATCGGTGGTCATCAATGAGCCCCTCTTCCCTTCATGTATTTTGTTTTCAACGCATTAATCACAAGCCAAATCCTACCAGCTTCAGCCAGAAGTCTGATGTACGTTTCCGCCATCGTCTCAAAGTTACGTGCTACGAAATCAACGTCGTCGGCGAAGCCAAATAGTTGGACAGATTTCTTGAAGATCGTGACACTTGTTTCTATCCCAGCTCTTCGAATCACACCCTCCAATGCAATGTTAAACAACAAATACAACAATCCATCACCTAGCCGTAACCCTCTCCGAGATTCGAAGGGGTTCGAGAGTGTCCCTGATACTCGGACGACACACATCACTCGATCCATCGTTGCTTGGATCAACCGCGTCAGTTTTTCCGGAAATCCATATTCGTGCATGATCTGCAACACGAGTATGATTTAGCTGGTCTCGATCGATTGTATCATACGCTGATTTGAAATCGATGAAAAGATGATGTGTGGGCACGTTGTATTCGCGACATTTCTGCAGCACATGCCGAATCGCGAAAATCTGGTTCGTGGTAGCGCGGGCCCCCATGAATCCCGCTTGGTATTGCCCCACGAACTTCTTTGCAATTGGTGACAGGCGGTGGCATAAAATTTGGGAGAGCAACTTGTAGGCAGCGCTCAGTAGCGTGATCGCACGATAATTGCAGCAATCCAGATTGTCGCCCTTTTTATAGATGGGACACACTATTCCTTCCATCCAATCCTCCGGTAAACATTCCTCCTCCCAAATCTTGGTAATTACCCAGTGCAGCGCTCTGGCCAGTGCTTCACCACCGTATTTTAATAGCTCGTTTGGGAGTTGGTCAACACCAGCGGCTTTGTTGTTTTTCAACAGACCAATTTCCTCCTCAACTTCCTGAAGGGTTGGGGTCGGGGTCCTGACATCTTCTGTGCGTGTTTCTAGATTTATTACCGTGCCATTTTCGTTCGCTGTAACATTACCGTTCAGGTGCTCGTCGAAGTACTGCTTCCACCTTTCAATCACCTCACACTCTCCTGTGAGAAGGTTGCCATCCAGGTCTCTGAAAATATCAGCTTGTGGTACGTAGCCTTTGCGCGAGCTGTTTAACTTCTCATAGAATTTGCGTGTGTCGTTAGCACGGTACAGTGCTTCCATTTCTTCGCGGTCTCGATCTTCCCTTTTCCTTCGAAGAATAGAATTTTGTTTGTTCCGTGCCTGTCTATACCGATCCACATTCGCTCTCGTACGGTGTCGCAGCATTCTCGCCCGTGCTGCATTCTTCTCCTCTACTAACTGCTTGCATTCGCCATCAAACCAGTCATTTTTTCGATTCGGTGCAGAAGTACCTAGTGTCACGCTGCGGTAAGTGCGAACGTTGATGATATTGGAGAAGAATTTCCCGTCGATTAGAACATGGTCGATTTGATTCTCTGTTCGTTGGTCAGGTGATCTCCAAGTGGCTTTGTGGATGTCTTTACGGGGGAAGAAGGTACTTCGGACTACTAAACCACGGGAGGCCGCAAAGTTCACGCATCGTTGGTCATTATCGTTCGATACGTAATGCAGGCTGTTAGGCCCTTTTACCGGTCTGTACATTGCCTCCCGTACTACCTGAGCTTTTATGTCACCAATGACGACTTTTACGTCCGGCTGCGGACAGCCATCATAAACTTGCTCTAGCTGCGCGTAGAACGCTTCTTTTTCGTCATCGGGTCTCCCTTCGTGTGGGCAGTGTACGTTGATGATGCTGTAGTTGAAGAATCGACCCTTGATCCTCAGCTTGCACATTCTCGCATTGATCGGAAACCTTCCTATCATCGCGTTGATGCATTTTGTCCAGCACTACAAAGCCGGTGCCCAGCTCGTTTGTGGTATCACAGCTCTGGTAAAAAGCGGCTTGTTGGGCCTTCCCCAACCCCCTGTCTCGCCGGAGGAGCATCGTGCACAGCACTGTTTAGAGTCCCAAACTGGCACAAGGACGATGATCAGCCGCTCCTAACATGAAGAACAGACGCTGTTTTGAGGCGCCCCTGACATGGAGAACAGACGCTCAGATAGGCTGCACCCTTTGAAGAGGGCAGCCCCCTTCTCTGTCAGCATATGACCAAGGTCCCACCGGGGTTGGTTACCCGATCTTTCCTATGGTTACTCACACCCCAGTCAGCACCACGGGGAGGTAGGGATAGGAGTTACTGGACAAGAGGCTAAGGATTGCAGTAGGATCTATTTAATATAAACAGCTACGCGAATTAACAAAGATATGCATTGTCCAGTCATTTACCAACCAGTCCTGGTCCTGGTTCAGTCTTAAAAGACCTAAACATGAAATCATGTTTGTTAAAAACATGTATGTATCCATTTAATTTTGTATACCTATGAAATGTATAAGAATATTTAAATATGAAAAACGAAAATACATAAACATCTAAATAACAGATGAAATTCTACATGCTGAAAATTTAATATGATTATAAATAATGAACAACGATGATATGGTGGAAAAAATACAATGTTTTAATGAAATACTAAATAATATACAAATTACAATAAAATTCAGCTATTTGCCTCTTCGGCTCATGCGGTGTTTGATGATTGTAACTCAGCAATGACGAAAATTTCCAAAGTCTGTTATTGATTGAACAAAACATTTGTTGACATAATAGAAGAAAATTGATCACCTGGCAGCCTAGCAAAAGAGTAAAGACAATTTAAGCTAACAATAAGGTGAAATTAATTTCACATTTCGCCAAAAGTGTTGAGTTTCGTAGAACCACTTCTCTCTGCGCACCTCGCTACGTCCTTATAACTGTTTGAAAAATTGATAAATGTCTTGACATATATTCCCAGCAAACACAAAATCGTATATGATAGCGGATATATGTACAACGTGGAGGCGATATACGTACATGCGTCCATTGACTTCATGTAAAATGTACGTATATCGCCTCCACTTTTCACTCTTATCCGCTATCATATACGATCATGTGTTTGCTGGGTTGTCAAAAGTGCTGGGAACCCAAACAACCTACATAGACGTTCATAATATAAAAAATTGATGAGTTTCAATATTTTATTTGTGGAATGGTTACATATGTGCAATAAAGTAATATATGTGCAATAAAGTAATATATAACAAAATAATATGATAAACTAATTAAAACAATAGTGACAGACATATGATAACTATATGCAGCTTGGCGCCTCTTTACAGCTCAATCCTTGGCAAATAAATGTAACTCTGGAATGTGAAGGTTATTTCGAAATTAAATGAAGTATAAATATCCATAAAACATTTGATGATGATAAATGAAACAATAAAACATATTTATGTATTCATGACATATTGGTGAATAATCAGCAAGATTAATGAGATTATATAATTTTTTAAAATTAAATTAAATACTCTCCAATGTTATAAATTAATAGAAAAAGACCTTAATGTACAATACAATAAAATATCTATATTTTCGGGAACCACCTTCCTTGTTACCTTGGCGCAGATAAAGTTCTATTGTAATTTTTTTTTTAATAGTAATTTTAATATGATTATAGTAATATACAATGATGATATTGGGGCGACCCCGGCGTTGACATCCAAACCTCTCACGCCAAAGTCACGAGCTCTAAAGGGTGTACGGAATCAAATTGCGACACACACAAATATTCGGCAAAATTCACCTGTTCAACCAATCATCTTCAAACTTTCAGGGAGTAAAATAAAACATGTTATAAATATTTTCCCATGCTGTTTTTTTTCAATCTCAATTTCATATCCAAATGCACGAACCTCCTTCTTTACACTACTCCTGTACAACATTTGGACCAACTTTTTGTGCTTGGCAATCCATTTTTTCTTCATATCTTCCTCCGATTTCACTTCCTTAGGATGCTTCCCAAGTGCCTGCTTCATGATGGCCCAGTACTTTTCAATTGGCCGCAATTCCGGTGCTTCGACACGAAATTGACCTCCTTAGCCTTGTACCACTCCAAAACCTCTTTCGAGTAATGGCACGAGGCTAAATCCAGCCAGAAAATCGTGTAACCCCAGAAAAGGAAGTAGACGCTTTTGGAGGCATTCCTTTAGGTACACCTGCCCATTGGCTGTTCCAGTTGTCAGGAATGGGGTGCTCCGCTTTCCACACGAGCAAATTGCTTGCCAAATCATATATTTTTTGGAAAACTTTGACATCTTCTGCTCTCTAACGTCCTCATGGACATCGAATTTATGATGAGCAGTGAAAAACTTTGAGCACCGGAAGCTGCCGGAAGTTTGCTTTTACATACGTCTCATCATCCATAACGAGGCAATGTGGTGTCGTCAACGTGTTTTACCTACCGTATCCTGCCGTTCATCGTGAACAGGCGCCTTTTGGACTTTGTACGTGTTTTTTCGCACGTTTTTGCGCATCTTGCACGAAAGTTTTGGTTAGATTCAGTTTCTTCGCCACATCTCGAACTGAACTTTTGGGACTCCTCTTGAAAGCTTGAACTACCCGCTTGTGATCCTTAACACTATACGGAGATCCATTTTTGCCACTTTTTTCTTTCCAATTGATAGTCAAACGTTCGTGGTACCGATTTAAAACACGAGAAACCGTAGAATGTACCATTCCCAGATTCCTGCTAATGGCACTATGAGAAAGATCCAGATTTTCGAGGTATGTGCGCAAAATTTCTTTGCGCCGCTGCTGTTCTTCCGACTCCATCTTCGCAACGATTGCACATCTGCTAGTGAAACTTACACAACGTAAATAAATACACATTGAACTTATTCCACCCAAAATTTCAATAGAAAATACCCAACGAGTAAAAAGTTACAGCCATTTAAAAGTGGTGCAATTTTATTCCGTACAACCTTTAATCTCGACCCCGGACAAGTAATGAATATACCTAAGAAGGTATTTGAGTGACTACGACGGGAGTTGAACCAGCCTAGGACTGAAAATCTCGAGAATCAAGGAATAAAAAAAATGATGATGCAATAAAAATATTACGTTGTTATAATGAAATACTAACTAATACATCTAATAATAAAATGCAGCTATTCGCCTCTTCTGCTGCGGTGTAAGATGATTGTAACTCTGATTTGGCGAAAATTTTCAAAGTCTGTAATTCTGAAAATTGATAACCTGGCATCCTAGCAAAAAAGCAAAAAAAACGTACACACTTAGAAATTAGGAATTTACACGAGACGTAATTCATGTTTGTAAAAAGTCGGGGAACGTAAAGAAAGATTTTGTGTAAAATTGTGTCTCCTGAAACGGACTTCTCATAATGCAATGAAATATGTGTTTGATTGAATTTATTTTTTCGTCTCTTTCAACTCATTCTTACGTGCTAAAGGACGCTTGCATGTGTCGGTCTCAGGGGACATAAATTTACGTGACATTTAGGTAGTGTGTAGGTTAGGTGGGCTCAAACATGCAAAGATGCATAATTTTTTTATGAGTTTAATTAAAGGATGTACATTTGATCTTTCTCAATAAGGAATGACTGTAACATGAAATGATAATCTATTTAAAATCATTAATTTAAAATAATCGGTTATAAATAATTTATTCCAAATAATTTATTCAAAACAATTTATTTAATATAATATATTTTAATAAATCAAATCAAAATAATCTTTTTTTTTATTTATTATGTTTAAAAAATATTATGCTTGATTCTAACAATTATTTATTAACTTGATAATTTTTTATCTTATAAATTTGAAATAAACTTATTATAATACTAAAATTAATCTTATATATGTTGCTGATTGCTCATATATTGTAATTAAACCTTTTATAAATTTAATTTATTTCATAAAGATTTTTTGATTTTGGGTTTTTTTTTTTTTTTTTTTTTTTTTTTTTTTTTTTTTTTTTTTTATTTTTTTTTTTTAAAAAATTAAAATTTTTTTTATTTAGAAGTATTTTTTTTTTTTATTTTAAAATTTGTTTTTGTGTACAGTACCCGTTCGTTTTTGGCACGGTTCCATTTTGGCACGGTTCGATTTTGGCACGGTTCGGTTTTGGCACATGTGCCAAAATCGAACGGTTTTTTGTTAATAATGAAAATGACAATTTTGAACATCAAATAGCCGCAATATTATTATAAAAGCATTATAATAGGGTTTTATTAGTGCAATAGGGTCAGTGTGCCAGTTTTTGACATTAGTGGTCGATTTGTTGGTATTTATTCCACATTTTTTTAAATCAATTCAATATAGAAGACTGCATTAGATGTGATGAAACAAAATTGCTACACCAAGACCAAAACTGGCATACTTACCCTATCATTGGGACTGAAATAGAAGCTTTCATTCAGTAGATAACCAATGTCATGAACTAAAATAAAACATGTTTCGAATTCATTTATTTCATTCAGTTATAAGTAACATCAATAGGATTTTATTCAATTTTAACAAAAAGTTATTGCTCTTCAAGAACCATTTGCTGGGCATGACTACGAATCTTTCGCAAATGCAATATATCGGCCATTTCAAGATGCGCATCTTCCGCCCATTGAATCACACGAGCCAGGTCCTGACTAACCCGTTGATTACGAGTCAACCGTGTTTCCTCGGAGAAATCAAAGTCTGCAGTAGTCAAATCATCTTCATAATCATGTTCACCGATGTCCTGAGTTTCATCCATTTCTGGTTCGTCGTTGTCATGGGTGTTGGGTTTGGATTTATCCGAACAAACCAAAGCTATTATGTCAGCATCAGAATATTCTTCCACGCATGAGTCCTCAGGAAATTCCTCAACTCGTACGACTTCGTTGTTCTTCTGAGAACTGAAAAAAACGGACAGTGGAACATCGTCTTCGTGCATCAAAACGGAACCAATCAGCCACCCTATGTTTTGCCATGATCGTTGTATAGCCAGCTGCGAAACATCCATCCATGCTTCATGAAGCCAATAAGCCACATCCTTGAGGTTAATCCGCTTGATTATTGGTCCAACATCAGCATTTTCACTTGCGATTTCCATGTGCAACTTCTCCTTATAATTCATTTTCACTATTTGGATGACTTGTTGATCCATTGGTTGCAGAAGCGGAGTAACGTTTGGAGGTAGAAACGTTACCTCGATCATTCCATCATCTGATACTAGCTGATCATGAAAATGATGTGCCGTACAATTGTCGAGAACTAGTAACGCTTTCGGTTCAATGCCAATTTTTTCGGAAAATTCACGAACCCTTGGAACAAAGGTTTGGTGGAACCAATGTTGAAATAAATCTCTCGTCATCCAAGCATTTTTGGATGACGCGTACTCAACAGGTATCTGTACATTCTTAAAAGCTCGAGGAGCTTTTGACCTTCCAATCATCAACATTGGTAATTTGTGACTTCCCGAGGAATTTGCACATGGCATAAATGTAACATGTTCTTTTGCCCGTTTAAATCCTGGTGCAGATATCTCAGCGTAGTGCACGAGAGTATGGCCATGTAGGGCTTTGTAAAACAAAGCCGATTCGTCAGCGTTATATAACTGATCAGCTGTTAATTTCTTGCTGGTAACAAGGTGGAAAAAGCTTTGCTTAAATGGCTCGACACTGTGAACATCACTGGATAACTTTTCTCCCGAAATTTTCAAGCGTCGAATCCCGTAGCGCTTTTTGAAATTGCGTACCCATGTCTCACTGAATTTGAAATTCGGTTCAACTCCAAGTTCTTTAGCGTAGATCTTGGCTTTAGACACAATCAAGTTATTTGTGACAATTTGATGTTTATCGCGCATTTGTATGAACCAATAGAACAAGGCCTGCTCTAGTTGACGATGCTTACCGGACGCTGCATATTTAACTTTGCAGTTCCTTACTCCCCTCTCAGAGGCTGCTTGTAGCAGCCGTACCTTCTGCACCTCAATTTTTCGGATGGTAGCGCGATTAACGCCATATTTCTTGGCAATTGATGTTTTCGATATTGTGTTGTCCTCTAGCTGCTTCAAGACATCTATCTTCTGTTTGAGAGTCAAGCTTCTACGTTTTACTTTCTCAACATTTTGCATCATCTATTGAACGATTATAAATATGATTAGATAATTGTAGACCACATAATGACACAAACTTACGAATATTCGTAGTAATCAGCATTAATAGCAACCAGTAAAGTTTTAAAAATTACGTAGCTGTCAACAAACTTGTACGAGTTTTGTAGAAGGATTGTCAAACAGATTCATTTATGTAGTGCAATGACACATTGAAGCATAAAATAATCTATGAGTGTGAGTGTCAACGAACTGGATTTACCAACACAAACTCACATTTGTTAAAAAGGATGTCAATGAAAGCAGAAGCCCACTAGGCACAATATTTACACGAGTTAATTGCGTCGGAGTTAAAGAAAAATGACATTCATGCTCTTTCGGGGCTATATGTACATAAATTACGTAGTAATTTTGGAGGAGGGTCTAAAAATTTATGACTTGTCATGTATCAGATAGTGCACCAATCAGTGTGGTGTTTCGGACGGAGGTATCGTCAAAAGTGTAAAAATACCATTCCCACAGCATGTTCGCGCCACATCATTCGAAAGCAGGAAGGGAGCTTCGTGCGATTAATAAAAAAAATGCTACGTAATTTTAAGATGTCCCCTTACCCACCTCAGTACGGTTTTTTAAGGAACTTAAGAATATTTTGTATGGAACTCCTCGATTTCCACACAGTTTCTCGTCATTTTTAAAGTGTTACGTAATTTTTGAACGTGCCCTGCAATAAATTCGAATAAAAACTATTTGCCTTCATCATTGCAAGTAATAATAACAAAAAAAATTAAGAAAAAAAAACCGTTCGATTTTGGCACGGTTCGATTTTGGCAACACTAAAATTTTTGGTTTGTTGCCAAAATCGAACGGGTATAGCAGGCCTGGGTATAATATTGGTAAAATTTGTGCCAGAAATGGGGGGGATAAAAAAATAAAAAAAAAAAAATTAATTAATTTAATGTGTTAAATTAAGTTTTGTGTATTATATTTATTATTATAAAAATAAAAAAAATTGAGGAAAATATGGGGAAAAAAATAAAAAAAAAGTGGGGGTCTGGAAATTATTTGTTGTTTTGAATAAAAAAATTTTTAAATGAGGGGCGTTTATGTTTGCGGAAAAAAAAAAAAAAATAAAAAAATAAAATAAAAAAAGAAGGGGGGAAGGTGGTGTGGGAGGGTTGGGGGGTAATTTGGGGGGGGGAAAATGTTGTGGTTGTTAGAATGAGGGAAGTACGAGGGAGAAGAAAACGGGTGGGGGTTTTGTTGTGGGGTGGGGAAGTGGAGGAAAGAAAAAAAGAAAAAGGGAATGTGGAGGCTATTCTGGAACTGGAGAGATACCTAGATCTTTCCATTGCGTTCTTGGCCAGTCGGTTCAACAGCCAAGATGCAAACGGTGTGCAAATTTCTCAGAAACTAGCTCCCCGAAGAAATAAGTAGGTGCTGGTGAAGGGGTGAAGTGATCATTTACGATCTTGATTGAAAGGCATGGGTCACAACTAGCATACTGCATGGGATGGAGTGTAACGTCAAGTTCACTGCCATGGTCAAGTGGAACTCGTCGACGTACGCGAAATGCTGCCGTCCGCAGAGCGACGATGTGATGAGGAGATGAAAGAGAGCATAGAAATAGCAACAACCAAACGAATGCGTTGGAACCACCACGGATTGAGGAATTATATTATTCAACATGAATTACCAGTGACGCCTCAAGAGATGATTCAGTTTGGTGTTGGTAGGGTTAAGATACATTCAGTCTCGCTATGCAAAAACAGCTCTTTGCTTTTAGTTTCTGATTGAATTCGAACAGAAAGTGAAATGTGATTAGCAAAAACTAATTCCTTATTTAATTACCTATCCATACCTTAACATTTGACCACTAATCGCTTACTGTTAATATATCATCAAAAATATAAAATTATTCTTGTTGAAATTGTGTAAGAACTCATAACAAGCATTTAAATAAACCTTGTTTTGTAGTTTTTTTTCAACTAATTTTACCAAATAAATGTATGGTTAGGTTTCTCATTTTTAAATAAGCGATAAATTCTATGTATCAACTCGATTAGACAGAATTAGGCGCTTATGCTGAAGTAGTGCTCAACCCTATGTAGTAAAACGAAAACTAGACAAAAGATTTATGACTTGTATTTTCTACTCGTTTTAGTTTTCATACATGGGCGTACGTAGGTCTGTGGTGAACTAGAATATCTTGCGTGGGACGAGGTCGGGACACGTCATTGTTTATTTCGTGCATTAGAAGCATTGGGACGTCAATCTATGCATGGGGTAGAACGGAATAATAAAAACCGCATAGAGTTGGCTGATTTTAATATTTGCAATCAATCTCTCTTATGGGCATCGAGGCTTGAGTGATAAATGATTCTCGAAAATTGTTGCGCTTTTTTTAAGACTAGTCATGGTGAGTCCAGCTTGTATGCCAGATTTATGTTTGTCGATTATGTATGGATATTTTTGTGAAATAAGAGTAAATAGCTTCTCAAGCAACATAAAATATCTTTATTTCTGTTATAATTAACTGATGCGAATATCTAGTTGGACACATGCTAAGATATACCGTGGCAGTAAACTTAGAGGGGAGGAGGAGAATGGACCATGATACCTCATCGATTTTATTTAAAATTAAGAATTGCAAACGCAAATAGTATGTAACGCTAGTCTATGATTCCAAACAAGCCTTTTCCTGAAAATGATAAAATTCTATAATTTTTCAGAATTCTTCCATGTACTTGCTGTATGTGTGTAGACTAGACTAAATTGGATGTGCTTGGATTTTGCAGTAAAATGCACATTTACATCCCATCCAGCAACATGGAGATATTTTATCATTGCACGCAATGATATATTTGTTTGACGGAATTATTTCTTAGGATTAGAAGACAGCAAATCGGACAGAAATTACGGCACCTCGATGTCACCTAAACCGAATTGCCAAACTATTTGGTCTAAGTAACGTAAAAAGAGCAACAGCTTCAATGGACGGGAGCTTCTGAAATTCGTCAACCAACCGTTCATTCTCTCTAGTTTCTTAGGTTTGTTCCTTAAAAAAATCCTTGGTTATGCAAATCGGCCATAATAACTGCCTTTTTGTATACACCTGTATAAATGGCTAAAAATATATTTTTTTTTTATTTCGAAATTTAATTGTTTTGTATGAGTTTAAGATAAGGTGCATCCACTGATTTTGAAACTTATATTCAAATCGGAAATTTATCGAAGAACTTCCATTCAACCCAACATCAAAATAAAATTTAAACTTATGTTATATTTTATAGTTATTCATATAGCTGTAAATATTTTTTACAGTGAGCATATAATAACGCTAGTCGGCAAAATCGGAACTTTTTTCGCTCCCGTCGGCATTTCTGGTTGGATTTTATAGATTTTGCTACGCTGAATCCAAATATGGTCTCAGAAATGCTGTAACACGTCCAGTTTTTGAGAAAAATGTGATTTTAACTCACAAAAACACATACTTCCGTAGTAATATGATCTACCTAAGCAACAAACAGAATATTGGCTCGGCCCTTTGCAAGTTGGACTTGAATTTTATGGAATGGACCTTCCTGAATCCATTCGTGAACACAGATTTTTCGAAACACGTAAGATTGATGAAATAAACCGGGTTTTCATTCACAAAATTACGAATTTTCATGAAAATCAAGATTTCCTATTTTGAAAACATAAATTTTCGCTCCGCCCTTTGAATGCTGGGTTTGGATTTTATGAAATAAACCTCCCTGGATCCATTCGTGAACACAGATTTTTCGTAACACGTAAGATTGATGAAATAAACCGGGATTTCATTCACAAAATTACGAATTTTCATGAAAATCAAGATTTCTTATTTTGAAAACATGAATTTTCGCTCCGCCCTTTGAATGTTGGGTTTGGATTTTCTGAAATAAACCTCCCTAAATCCATTCGTTATCACAGATTTTTCGTAACACGTAAGATTGGTGAAATAAACCGGGTTTTCATTCACAAAATTACGAATTTTCATGAAAATCAAGATTTCCTATTTTGAAAACATGAATTTTCGCTCCGCCCTTTGAATGTTGGGTTTGGATTTTATGAAATAGACCTCCCTGAATCCATTAGTTATCACAGATTTTTCGTTACACGTAAGATTATTGAAATAAACCGGGATTTCATTCACAAAATTACGAATTTTCATAAAAATCAAGATTTTCTATTTTGAAAACATGAATTTTCGCTCCACCCTTTAAATGTTGGGCTTGGATTTTATGAAATGGACCTCCCTGAACACGGATTTTTCGTAACACGTAAGGTTGATGTAATAACCGGGTTTACATTCACAAAATTACGAGTTTTCATGAAAATCAAGACCCGTCCATTAATTACGTCGCTCAAAAATACAGATTTTTAACCCCCTCCTTTCTTTATCACATTTTTTGTATGGATTTTTGAAAAAAATTGTATGCATTGTCACTTTTTAAACCCCCCCCCCCACCTCCCTCTCAAAGCATAACGTAATTAATGAACGATCCCTTTAGCTGTGCCTCTTTGAGTATATTGAGTATATTTATGTTGCTTCTTACAGCAGTTAGGGAACTGAAGACCTTCAAAGTTCATTCATTAATTCAAAAGTCAGCTGCACAGAGCCCTTCAGAAACGCCTCATTAAATACTCTATTCTGCAGTGCCGTATTTTTAAGTTAGGATAGGAGTGAGCAAGACAGCATTAAAACACGCAAACACTCAAAAAACAAAAGAATAGACAGAGACAAAAGACTCTGTGTTAGTCACTATTGCTCGAGAGAATAAGGAAAAGATATGTTAAAAAAGAAAGCAAGAATCCTCAAGCACGTAGCTTAATGCGGCATTTTATAGAGCCTTTTGACGTTTAATTTGCGCACACTACTGCAAGATTTGAATCGAAGCAGTGCGAGTGAGAAGTCAACGAAGTTGTGGGAAACCAAACCGTGCATTAATCCCCGCATGTTAGACAAAGAAAGACGATTAAATGTCGAAAAGGTCTATTGGCGTATTTGCGGCACAAAATTTGTGCCATTATTGCTGTCTTGCTTTGGCGTCAATTAATGCTCATGTTGACTCTCTTCAGCCTTGCACAATCATTTTTTATTCATTCAAAGCTAGCTATTTGAGTGTTACGGACGCGTTTTTTTATTTTTGTAAAAATGTCGCGAATTTGTCTGAACGATCCGCAAAAATTTTGTTGCATTTGTGGAGACGTGATATTGAAGGAATAGAGAAAGGGGTTTACACCTTTGTTGGAGACAGCATATCAGCTGTATTTTGACAAGGAGCTTCCAAATCGTGAGTTTCCATGGGTTCCAACATACTCCTGTTGCTCATGCTACCAAACATTGCTTGGTTGGATGAAAGGTACGCACAAAGGCTTACCTTTTGCCAAACCTATGGTGTGGACTAATCCAACCAATCACATGAGCGATTGTTACTTTTGTTTGACAAAAATTCATGGATTTTCCAAAGCTTTGAAGCATAAAATCGAATACCCATCAAGGCCAACATTGCACTCCGAAGCAATGCCAGTTCCAATATCTCCAAATATTGCTGGACGTGTTGATGAGTTGGATTCGGAACCAGGCGAATCTGAGAAAAGCTTTCAGGATGATCCAGATTTTTTACCTTCGGAGTCAGAGGAACCGCATGTTATAACCGAGGAGCTGAACGATTTGATTTGAGATTTGGAGCTACCCAAGACCAAAGCGCAGCTGCAAGCTTCAAGGCTAAAGCAGTGGAATGTCCTAGAAAAAGATGTACAGGTGTCATCTTATAGGAAGAGACATTCAGATAACATTAAATATTTTTCGATGGACGGTGATCTTATCTTTTGCAACAACATCGAAGGTTTAATGGAAGAGCTACAGTTAGAGTATCACGCAACTGACTGGAGGCTCTTCATCGACGCTTCAAGCAAAAGCTTGAAGGCAGTGTTACTGCACAATGGAAATGAGTATTCTTCGGTGCCAGTTGCATTTGCAGCTCACATGAAGGAAACTTATGAGAACATAAAAACACTTTTGGAAAAGATCAAATATTCCGAACACCAGTGGAATCTCTGTGCAGACCTTAAGGTAGTAGCATTGCTCACTGGGCTTCAAGGAGGCTACACAAAGCATTGTTGTTTCCTCTGCGAATGGGACAGTCGTGCGAGGGATAAACATTACCACCAGCGGCATTGGCCAGCACGTACCGAGATGGTACCTGGGAAGAAAAATGTGTCAAATCTGCCTCTTGTCGACAGGGACAACACAGGGTTGATCAAAAATTTTGTCAAAAAGCTGGATATTCAAGGAGAACCATATTTTTTTTTGAGGAAAAAGTTTCCGAGATTGAGCGAAGCCAAGGTGAAAGAAGGAGTCTTTGTTGGCCCTCAAATTAGGAAACTCCTTAAAGACGACAATTTTCAGCAAACTCTTAACGCGACAGAGTTACGAGCATGGAATGCGTTCTAAAAGGTTTGTGGTCACTTCTTGGGAAATGAAAAGTCTCCAGATTATGTACACATCGTTCAAGAGCTGGTTGATTCGTATGCTGCACTGGGATGTAATATGTCACTTAAATTGCACTTTTTGCATTCTCATCTGGACTTCTTCCAAGAGAATATGGGAGCCGTCTCAGATGAACATGGAGAACGATTTCATCAAGATATCGCACAGACTTAAAAGAACTTTGCTGGCAAATGGAGCCCAGCGATGCTAGCGGACTACTGCTGGATGCTACAGAGGCAAACACCTTTGGAGAACTATAAAAGGAAAAAGAAAACAAAGTGAAATTAAGTTGAAAAATATAGAGAAAATTTCAACTAAATGATGACTGACTGACTGACTGACTGACTGACTGACTGACTGACTGACTGACTGACTGACTGACTGACTGACTGACTGACTGACTGACTGACTGACTGACTGACTGACTGACTGACTGACTGACTGACTGACTGACTGACTGACTGACTGACTGACTGACTGACTGACTGATAGGAAATCTTGATTTTCATGAAAATTCGCAATTTTGTGAATAAAAACTCATTTTTTTCAATCTTACGTGTTACGAAAAATCTGTGTTCACGAATGGATTCAGGGAGGTCCATTTAATAAAATCCAAGCCCAGCATTCAAAGGGCGGAGCTGAAATTCATGTTTTCAAAATAGAAAATCTTGATTTTTATGAAAATTCGTAATTTTGTGAATGAAATCCCGGTTTATTTCATTAATCTTACGTGTTACGAAAAATCTGTGATAACGAATGGATTCAGGGAGGTTTATTTCATAAAATCCAAACCCAACATTCAAAGGGCGGAACGAAAATTCATGTTTTCAAAATAGGAAATCTTGATTTTCATGAAAATTCGTAATTTTGTGAATGAAAACCCGGTTTATTTCATCAATCTTACGTGTTACGAAAAATCTGTGTTCACGAATGGATTCAGGGAGGTCCATTCCATAAAATCCAAGTCCAACTTGCAAAGGGCAGAGCCAATATTCTGGTTGTTGATGAGGTAGATCATATTACTACGGAAATACGTGTTTTTGTGAATTTTAATCACATTTTTCTCAAAAACTGGACGTGTTACAGCATTTCTGAGCCCATATTTGAATTCAGCGTGGCAAAATCTATAAAATTCAACATATATACTTGCAGGGACTGAAACACTGCCGACTAGTGTAATCAAAACATTTTGGTGTAAGCCTGGCAAAATAAAAATTGAAATAAAAATTTTCGGAGTACAACTTCGAATAATTCGGATTTCTGGTTATATCTACGACTATTGAGCTATAGCATGGTGAAAAAAAATATTACGATTAACTTTGATCATATGTATATGTAGATTATACACAATATAGAGCGTGACGCTTATCCCATCAGTCTCCCAATTTGAGGAAACTGGCAATAAAATCGTAAACGCTGTTCCAAAAACTATCTCAATTTATTTTATGACACAGAAGAGTACATTGGATTCACCTAGTTCCCAGTAAAAACGCTAGGAAAGGGACCATAAAAGTAAAAAAATCACATCTAATATAAAGTTAATTATCCAGATAAAATGCGTAACATGTCTCTAATAACAGTTAATTAATGTCACATAAAAGAAAATGTCCTCCCTCTTGCACAAGAAGGACTACGATGACGACGATACTATCGGAAGCAGTAGCAGTAACGCCACCAGAAGCACATTCTCGCAGTTGTTAGAATTCATTAGTTAAGCCGTTAAAGTGCTCTCGCTCTCGTCTGCATCCTGACAGTTTCTGCTTCAGAACACATTGCGTATCCGCACACTCAACGACATGTAGGCCTACAGGCAACCCACGGTGAGCAAGGCAGGTTTGCAGGAAACCCAAAAAATCAATTAACCATTCTGCCCGGCAAGCACATTCTTTCAAAATATCACTTTTCTCTCCTGTATCAAAAGCAACGATGTAACACCTGAGAGCAGCAGTCACGTTGAAAATCAAATTTCCACTCATTTCCTGGCAGTTAGTGTGGGTATAGAAGCAGCAAGGCAAAAACGCAACCTCTTCCGAACTGCGCGCAACGACGAGGATGGAACTTGTGTCTCATCCCAGAGCTATCCTCTCGTCACAAACTGCCATCACCAGGATACACAATGACAACAAACCATCGGCACCATGGATATACAAGGAAAAGTAACATTTTGCGGTAATGACTTTAAAGGATCTCTTCGACGAGCGTCTCTTCATGACTTATCTACTGAGAGAAAGTGACAACGTTCAACATATACACACCTCAGCCCTAAACAACTTATAATATCTGTGTGAAGCCTGTCTTCTACATTGGCGACGTGGTGATTTTCTGCCTACTCTAAGGCATGATGAGTGTAACGTGAAAGTTGTCGTGGAAACCCAAAATTCAAATTAAATGCTCGGTATTGACGAATGGGAGGGAAACTTTTCATTTGCGTGGTGAAAACCTTATGCCACTGCTGAAATTGGCTACTCTAGTGGTATGTTGGGAAAGTGATTAAAATTCTTCAAATAAAATAAGTTTTGTCGAAGTTTTTCGACAGTTGTTCAATTGTATAAATTGTTTATGAATGGACATAGCATTTTTTATTGCATAAATGCAACTATTCATACGAATGAAAAATAATAAGGAATCATTTATCAAATTAAATACAGTTTGTTTAGAGTTCAACCTACGATTTTAAAGGTGTAATTCGGTATAGCGGTTGACATCTATGCATCGATCTAAACACATCTAATCTAATCTTATCCATGGGATTTCAGCTCGTGTCTTTTAAAACGAGAAGCTGAATTTTGAATGTTATGTTAGCACACTATATTGACATTATTCAAATTTGGGTACGATTCACCTACATTTTTCAAAACTAAACCTACCCTATATGTACTTTATATATACTCAGTGATGAGATTGCAAGCAAACAAATACAAGAAAAAAACAATGATCGGAATTTGATCGATTTTGGCTTTTTTTTCAACTAGTCACTCACTCCATAGTTTATTTACTCATTTGTGGATAGGCTCTGTTTTGGCTGATTTGAATTAATTGTACCCAAATGGTTAGTCAGTTCAAAAATATGGTGCACCCGACCTCCGGTCTTCATAAGTTACTACCTCACGCCTCCACGAGTCATATGATCACATAATATCGCCAGCTGAAACATGGAGACGCTGGTTGGCGTAGCCTGAGAAATGTTGGCAATTTAACAATAGCGAAGTGAGGGGTTGCTACTGAAGATCGTGTACCTGTTTAAAACATTGTATGTTTTCCATTCTCATTTAATTAATAACATCAGCACGCTTTGCATCCTAAGCAGCACGTGTGCATCCTAAACCGTTTATATTAAGATCATGGAGATCAATTAAAAGCTCAATTTGTTTTTAGCATTTCAACATGACATGTACATTAAAATTTTACTTCTGAACTTCAGCTTATATTTTCATAAAACTCTGTCATGCGCTCATAAGCAGTATAAGGTTACATTTGATTAGTTTTGTTCAGTGGGTATCATGATTAGAAAAGCAATTTAATTCTGAAATCACCAAACCAGGCTTTTCGATCACTCATATAGCTATTCTTGAAATGTAACTAGAAGAGTCTAAAAAAACTTTTTAAAACATATCTATTAGAATTCTTCAGAGAAAAAAATAAATCTTGTATCTTTTTATTGAAATTTTATGATATTTGAATTGATCCTCTCTGTTCAGCTTTTCCAGGATTATGAGGATATTAATGACTAAAATATATACTGGCACTAATTAATGAACATTTAGCAATGAAAAAATAACAATTCGCACTAGAAAAACTTAAAATAGCAATAAAACAATCGTAATTCATTTTCAATAATTCAAATGTGACCGGTAAAACTTTCAAATAAAGCAATGGCAATAAGTATAAACGCAATAATAAGCTGATAGACAGCCGTCATAATAAATAGTTCTAGTGCTACACAAGTGACAAAAGTTTGCAAATTTTTCAAATCTTTCCAATTGAAATCAAACGGGTGGTAGTCCCATATGTTTGGAACTCACTCACTGTATGGCGCTATTGTGCATATAACCTTACTGTTAGTGCTTGGTACATTTCGAGAGCCTAACTAGTAAGGACGATGTTTTCGTCAGCAAACTTGTGCTAATGACCAAGCCCTTCCGGATGGTAGACCCATGAGTTCGGAACTCACTCACTGTGTGGCGCTAGAGAGAGAAAGAGAGAGAGAGAGAGAGAGAGAGAGAGAGAGAGAGAGACAGAGAGGGGGGGGGAGGGTGAGAGAGGGGCGGGAGGGAGAGTGAGGGGGGGGGGGAGGGAGAGAGGGGGGGGGGGGGGAGGGAGAGAGAGAGGAGAGAGAGAGAGAGAGAGAGAGAGAGAGAGAGAGAGAGAGAGAGAGAGAGAGAGAGAGAGAGAGAGAGAGAGAGAGAGAGTCACCATGTGTCATTTCCGATACACCGAACTTTGCATCCAGCTCCTTGATTTCTACCATAGTTTTAAAATCCTCGTTGTCTGCCTCAGATTCGTCGCCTTTCGTATATGCGAAGTGTGAAGGAATTATCTTCGTCCAGCAATTCCGCAATGTACTCGCCTTAATGTCTTTAACGGCCACCAAATCCGTTTTTCTCGGCAGTTTTCAAAATATAGCTGTAGCTTCTCTTGAAATAATTTAGTTTTAAATTTCGGATGTTCCCTTGATCGAGAGGCTGTTGCAATGAGGTGTATTTGCGGCATATATGATACATTAGTTTAATGTTAGGATTTTCCCTCCCGGTGGATGGGAGGGAGCGTTGTCCAATAACAGCGAAGCCTTAAATTCAATATTTTGTGCTACGCAAAACTTCTCTAACTCCGGTGCAAAACAATTTTCAATCCACTCTGCAAAAGGTTCTTGAGTCATCCAACCCCCGGTAGTGCACAGGGAAATTGTCTTTCTACAATATGTTAATTGCTCTCGGATGCGCGATATTATTTATAACAAGTGGTTTCGTCATTAAAGATCCTGTTTCGTTAGAGCAAAACGGGATGGAAAATCCTTTTTTCTCCCCTGTTCATCCGATTCACAAAGGATTAGATCTCCGTCGATGTGTTGTAAATAATTACTCTCTCGATTGTTTTGATTAGATCAAGGCGATGAACTTACGATAAACAACGAAGTTGCCCTCAGCTAGTTTCGTTCACGTCATGGTCCTCATTGAAGCGAATATTACAGAAAAAAAAAACAAAAAAAACAATACACAGCAAGCTCAGATCGCAGAATAGCAGAATTTTCTTATGGTATGAGCGAGTTAAACAGTTCTACTTTTTTTCCCCATACAACTGTACCTAGTAGCCGTCCTGGCCACTGTGTAACGTGTAGACACCCGCTTTGGAAAAAATGAAAATGAACGTCATGACGAACGAGACGTAACGAGAAAAAAAAAGCAATTACACGCACAGGAATTTTGCTTATTTACACTAACAAAATTGTTTTGGTGACTTAAACCCATCTGGCACCTTGGAGTTACAGCAATAACAAACTGGAAGCTCATATGCACACTAGCGTCATGTAGTGAGTGAATTCTGAACTTATGCGGCCACCTCTAGGAAGAGCTTTACCACTAGGATTAGTTTACTGAAGAATTCTACCATACATAAGCAAACTTCGTAGACCTTCAGAAATGTAAAGTTTGTTGTGCAAAGTTCATTGAACTACAAAGTTTACAAAACTACAGCAAAATTTGCAAACTATGAACTCAAAGAAGTGAATCAAACTTCCCCAAGGACATTATAGAACTTCCAGTAGAAGTCCATAGAAGATACCCAAGAATAAATTCCGAAAAGTGCTTCAAAGATATTAGCAGAGAAGTTCAAAAGATTTCCCAAAAATGTTCAGCTGATCATATCCCTGCAAAGAAGTTCATCCAACATACTGAAGATGTTCAGAGTTCGCAAAATTTTAGAAAATATCACAGACCTTAAAAAATAGTTTCGCAAAATTTCAGAAATGTAAGTGCAATATCAACAAACTTTACAAAGAGCTTTAGATTATTTAGCTGAAATTTAGCAAAGTTGGAAAAACAAATCTAGCTTGCAGAGCTTCAGAAAACATTAGCCAACTTTAAGGGAAATTCATAACATAACATAATTTCAGTAACATAGATAACGTAATTTCAGTAACATAGATAACATAACTTCAGTAACTTCAGTAACAGAACACTACAACTTTGCAGAACCTTAGCAAACTTTGTAAAACTTTAGAATATTAAAAAAAAAAAAATTGCTAGATATATATATTTGCTTTTGCTGCATTTTTTTGCTGCTGAGGCTTCAATCAGATCTGTCCTGTGAACCATTTTAAAGAATGTTCCAGTTTCAATCATCTATCGTATCCTGGCATCCCCAGGAACAGCGCGTAGGAATGGTAGATGAAGACCAGCTAAAATAACAAGAAAAGACTTAGATTGCTCCATAGTACTTTTAACAACAAGGATTCGATTGGTCAATCTGATGCAGCAAAAAAGTTCAAGGCTACGCAACCTTACATCTGCAAGACGTCGAAGAAAATAGGAATAGGCTGCCACAAGAAATCAAGAGCACCAAAATACACAGAACAACAGATATCAACCGTAAAATACTAATGCCACTGGATGACCCAAAACTACGCCGGAAAATGTTTCGTTTTGAATGATGAGAGTTACTTCCCTCTCTCAAAAACTCACATCCCAGGAAACGATCGATATTACTCTGATAACACTTCTACTGTATCTCCGAATGTGAAATATAAGTTTTAGCATAAGTTTGAGCAGAAAATGATGCTTTATATTGCCATATCTGAGAGACGAATTTCCAAACCATGGTTCAAGCCCAGTCGTTTGGCTATTAATCAAGAAGTGTACCAAAATCAATGTTTGAAGAAAGTATTGATTCCATTTCTTCAAACATACCATGCAGATGGAAATTACGTGTTTCGGTCGGATAAAGCGTCGTCGCATTATGCGAAAAAACACAAGCCTTCTTGGAAAGCCAAATCATCCCGTATGTACCAAAAAACTGCAATCCAACAAATTGGCCCCAGTGTCGCCCGATTGAAGATTTCTTTGGATATTTTTTAGTTCGCTGATGTACAAACACAACTGGAGAGCCAAATACTGTAAACAACTGATTAATAGAATCATAAGATGCATTCGCCAAATCGATAAAGAAACTGTACAATGCTCTTGTTCAAACATCAGCACAAAGCTTCGTCGTACAGCTGATCACGGACCGTATTCAAATGTTCATTAATTTTTTTTAAAGTAAAGAGACCTGCCTTCAAAATAAATCAATCAGTTTTCATTTCTATAAACAAGTCTTTTTATTATGGCCCTTAAAGAAAATTATCATTTGTTAGTTAGTAAAGTCTGCAGGACCGCAAGAAATATTGCAGAACTGGAGCAAAAACCGCATTACTTCAGCGAACTAACATCAGCAAATACTACAGAACTTCAGCAATAATTGTAAAGTTTCAGCAAAACGCACAAAACATAGAACATAGAGCTCAACAAAGCTCGTAGGACTTGAAGAGTCAGTGATTCACTTTAGTTTTAAATGTTTGTTTGGCCTCCCTTTTTCGGTACATGGTAGAACTTCAGCTCGGTTCGCAGAACTTCCTAGAGTACAAACATATTTCATAGAATTACAATGAATCACGATCAGAACTACATCATACTTCACAAAACTTTCTTAAAGTTCGAAAATTAGCATGGTTCACAGAATTGTAGAATAGTTAACCCAACTTAACAAACGTTCGTAGGAATTTAGCTAAGTTTACAAATTTAACTTTAGTAAACAATCTTTAATATCAGCATAAATATTTTCATTTATTGAACCTTCATCAACATTCATCCTTTGGCACGATGAAAAGCAGTCACAGAGCAGGGGAGCAGTTTTTCCACAGATTGGTATTTAAAATATTACCACTCCTGCTGAAAAATAAAAAAATTACAATTCTATTGGATTATTCTGGCAAATTCTACTGGAAATTTTCAGATAGATTTTAACCGAAATAGGTACTAGCGAGCGAATGACTTTTTGTTATTTTACACCGTTTTTCAGATCAGATTTCCTCATAATTTGCAATGGTTTGTTATGTGTGAATAACAGCAGTACACAAAAAAAAAACACTTCGTTTGAAAAAGTTCTATCAACAATGTACCATAATCCACATGATCAAATATTGCTTTCAGATTTGTAAAAATCTCGTAGTAAATCGGTTGTCCATCACGTAAATGAAGCGAAGACAAAATTAACAAATTCAGTTGAATCTGTAGCAACTGATCTTTTCGTCCGTACTGAATAGCGGCAATGATTGTTTTTCAGGATTTGCGTTGTGAAAACTTTTTATATCATATTGATTAGGATTTGATGGAGTAGGATGGATCAATATCAATCCTTTGAACCATGATACATTGAACAAAATTATTATGTACTAATTTTTAAAATATTTAGCAGCGTCAATTGTTATTCGGAATTGTTATGTGAATTTTGGCATAAATAAATCTTTATATTCACGATTTATTTATTCTATTTAGGTGTTTCTTTTTTACAACTAAATCATTTTACCATACATACAGGGGCAACATTTAGGCTACCGTTTATACAGTTTACGATCATCGAACACCGGATATGAAGGGCCGGTCAGTAGATACTAAATTTCTACATATTATTGCTTTATAAAATCCGACGCTATGAACTGCAAAGCTTTGCAGCCGAATTTGCCGACTGACGTAATATCATAAAAATGTCCAGATTGGCAGTGCGCACAAGTGGAGTGGACGGACCCACGGCTTGCGTTTTCTAGTTTCTCTCCTAACCCCATGTGCACAAGTGAGGACCGAAGAAAAAGAATCTCAAATGCGTCTTCAAGCTGATACATTATAATGAATGCTATTCACAAATCAACTCTACTCTCGACCAACCAGGCTGCCAGTAGAGCTAGCGAGTAGAACAAGGTATTTCTCTTTCATTCTGACACATCAACCAAACCAACACTTTAACCGATGGACGGTTCTCGGGGGTATAAAAATTATAATAGTCAAAAAATCGCATCCCAAGAGTGACTCAATGCTTTTTTTTTTGCGCTGTTTCCTCTAAGGGGAATGTTCTTGCATTCCGCGCGTCTCTCATTCAAACTATTTTGTTTGTTGCTTTCGTTCAACACAATGAAGGATTATTCATTCGCGTCTATGCGAATCTGTTTTCTTCGTGTGTACTTTCTGCTATTCCCTTCAAACGGGGGGTTCCAAACACGACCTGGGCCGGTTTCTTGTTTTTTTCTAGAATAATAATGATAATAATAATAATAATAATAATAATAATAAAGAACACAATCATGAATCGACCCACAACGCAAAACACGGTGGAAGAACCATCCATTTCGCTGGCAGAATACCAAACACTATACCTAACTTCTGCACAAGCCTTCCGCGTGTGGTGCAGTGAGTGGTTTTGGTAAAAATGAGTGAAACCAAACGATCTAGGAAGCAGAAGACAAAAAAGTAGCTACATGAATATACACACAAATGGCATTGCGAATCTAATCATCAACACCGCGGAATCAGGTTGAATCCAAAATATGTGTGCAATCGAGGATTGGGGTAGGGGATTTATTCAGTAAAAGGTGTTGAGTAATAATAGACCAAAAAAAAACATGAAAAAATTCAGGCAAATTCATTTTCAATGCATTAATGTAGCATGTTTGTGTTGTTATTGGTCCGTTTTCTATTTCTATTTTTATTTTTCCTGACTTTGCTTTGTTATCCATGTTCTATTTTGATAGTTTCTTTTTTCTATTGGGTTGTATATGCGTTCTGGTGGCTAGACTCAGCAACCCGGTGCCGGTGATTAAAGGTTTTCGTCAAGAATAAATTTCCATTTGGGTGAGGTTATTTTAGGGGTTGCATATTTTTGAATCCGTGAAAAAAAAACTACTCAGTTTCAAACTGGTGTGTAGGAAATGAAAGTTTGATTGTGTTATCAATTGAAGGAAATCATTGGTGTACCTTTTGCTTATGTATTTTTAGCATAGCAATAAGTTTTTTTTTCTTTTCTGAGGATTCGTTGCTATAATTTTGTCCTAACGAAATGGTGATTATTATTTTATTAGACAGATACATGATTTTGAGATCATATTTGTTTCTGGCTACGGTCGACAAACTTGTTTGAACAATTCAAAATACAAAAGGGCATCATCGATAACAATTTAATAAAAATGCCCCAAATATCGGGTCTTCAGGTTTCTTGTGAAATTGCTGTTAATGTTTCTCTGTGACCCGTTATTTTATAATGTATGACTGTTTTCTGTACACCTCGAATGCATTACTAAGTTCATCGGTTCAATTTGGCAGATTTAGGGTCAATTGAAGATCTTGAAGGTAACCTGATCAAAGTAGGCTGTGTTTGTGAATGGATATGACGTCCGGGGCTTTCACTGTAATTGTTAATGAGGAATGTATCGAAAATAAGCTATCCACGTACATTAGCGTTGTACGCGTGTATTTGTGATGGTTTTAATGTGTTCATCATAGCATGCTGTGCGTTTCCCTAGCAAAGGAAAATAACAAGCTGATATCATATGAGTAACAAGTTCTGTTATCCCAGTTATCGTTTTGATTTCCGCTGTTATCGCATATCAAATTTAGTTATCACCATTGGCAAATTTTGTTATCATATGTTATCATTTGAACACACTATTTTTTATGAACGTTATAAGTTGAATTGTAAAACTATAAATGTTTCCAGCATATTTGAATAAGAAATTTTGCTTTAAATCAAAATATTTTTTTCAGTTATTAGCATGAGAATTGGATTTCAAATTGATAACATAATTTGAAACTATTTCTATAAATTTGCTTACAATACAGGATTTGTTATCAAGTTGTTCGCTGCGATAACAAAATCAGTAATTATTATGATATTCAACGAGTATTTTTTTGTTATCGATTCTGTTATTTTGGCTGTTTATTCAGCCTCAATGATAACATATTCAGTGATCAAAAAATTATAACCTGGTATTAGAACTTGTTATCAATTTGGTATAATCCTTTGCTCGGGTTGACTGTCATCTTTCGTTTGTTTACTTGTTGTTTACTTTGTTTACTGGTTTAAATTCTTCGTTTTCAAAATGTCACGCATTGAAAAAGATGTGAACATTAAGGTTTTGGACACATGGCTATGGGAAAAGGGTAGAGCTAAGCAACAATTGGGAAAGTGCTTAGGAATTCAGCACGCAAGTGTAGAATCCATCAAAACCAAGTTGTGGAACATTGTTCTTTGAATGAACTGCCAGGAAGAGGCAGAAAATCTGGATCTTACAACCCTAAACTAGATCAGAAAGTGGTAGCTATAATTCAAAAGAACAAATCAATGTCGATGCGTGATTTGGCCAATAAAGCGGGAACCAGAGGCGAAATGATTCAACGTATCAAGAAACGGAACAACCAGAAGACCTACAAAAAAAACAGTACCAACGCACAGCAACAAGAGTCCGGAAATTGTATTCGCGAGTTTTGCAGCGATATGTATTTTGATGGACGACGAGACCTATGTCAAAGAGGATTCAAAAACCCTTCCGGGTCTACAATATTACACTGCCGTCATTGGGGAGGATGTAAGCAATGGAAACAGGTAGATTTAAGTGGAGAAGTTTGGTCGAAAAATGCTGGTATGGCAAGCAATATATTCCTGCGGTATGATCAATCAATGCGGAAATCTATCGATCTGAGTGTCTGCAAAAGAGGTTGCAGCCTATATATTAGAAGCATAGTGCCCCTCCACTGTTTAGGCCGAATTTAGCGTCGGTGCATTACGCCAAAACAACACCCGATTGGCTCACGGAAAAGGGTATAGATTCCGTTGAGAAAGACATCAATCCGCCAAATTGCCCTCAGCTCCGGCCCATCGAACGCTTTTGGGCGATTGTGAAGAGGATCTTTAAAAAGACTGGTAAGGCATCCAAAAAGTGATGAAACACTTGTCTGGAGCTTGATGAAAAGTGTTCGATCAAAAATTCGCAAATTCGTGAAAGAATAATATTAATTTCATCCGGTCTTCACAATGTTCAAGTTCAATCCTGTACAATAAGTCAGCTAAAGCGTGCATGTATGTCGAACTGCAGCAGGTCGAAGCTGAAGAGTCGTTGATGAAAGAAGAGAACTAACGAAGAACAAGTTCGATGTTCTCAAGGAGATGGGCGATTCGGAAGATAGTGGCGAATCCGCCGTTGACCAGGAGAGTGCTCAACATAAAGTGGCAAGTTGGTTGAAGCATCGCAGCAACTCCAGATTGGAGAAAAGGCGTTCGAACAACAAGAAAGCCAGCGTGTGTAATTCTATGAGTTACGTGTACTCTGAAGATACGAATGAAGAAGAAAGTGTGATCGGTAGTGAATCAAACAGTGAGGAAGAATCATCTGTCGATGAATGAATGAAGAGCAAAAACACCGCGGAAAGAAGAAGACGCCGCTTAACAGAACTCCGGAACGCAGGGCAGCAAATGTCTTTGCCAAGCAGCAAAAGACTCTCCAAGGATGAGCTAGCAGCATAACAAGTTGTTCCCCGCGAGCTACCAAAATTCAGCGGTAATCCAAGGAAATGGCCAATGTTCCTGTCCACGTACGAAGACACCATGGCCATGATTCGTCTGAGAAACTACCTGAAGAAAGATGTGGTTCGAAGTTTTTTAATGCGGCCTGAAACCGTAGGACAAGCGATAAATGCATTGAAGCTGCGATTCGGTAGACCGGAGACGATAATTGAATACCTATGGAGAAAATTATGTCCATGCCTACCATCAAACCGGATGCGAAGTATAAGTTGGTGGATTATGCCCTGGAGTCTCAAAACCTCTGTGCCACAGTAGTGGCTTGTGGTGAGAAGGAGTATATGTGTGATAAGACATTGCTGAATGAATTTGTCAATAAGTTACCTGAAGTGGACTAGAGGCACTCACCGCTACGAATCCGACTCACAGATGTCACAGATGATTCGTCGATGTTGAGATATGCGGACAAAATGGTAAGCGGGCGTTACTTCAAGATGTACGAACAGTCGAGGAGCTGCAGTTACCTCTCCAGTCCCCTAATATGGCCCAACTTACAGAGAAATATCGAAACATGCGTGGACTACCAGTTGATTCGTATTCTAACGTCCGTTCCCGAATATTGATGTGGTTGAAGCACGCCCAACTGATGTGAAAGAGTCGTGAAGGTAAGATGGGGTAGCAAATCCCGGTCAAAACTAATCTTGGCCGGGCGGTATACGGTGGCTGGATAACAGAGAACTTCTTATACACTACTAGCCACATCTACCACATCTGTACCACACGGTTAAATCAGGTGGTAAAGAATTACTTTTCCATTGAAAATTCGGTAGTCAAGTCAAAACTGCTCGAACGATATTCCAAAGACGATGAACGTGCCATGTCTTTGCTTGAATCTCGCACACGCTTCAATGGAGAGCGCTATGAATGCGGCCTGTTGTGGCGTTCCGATAAAATTCGGCTGCCAGATAACAAAACTTAAGCTGTTCGTCGTTGGAGAAGTTTGGAAAGGCGCATGAAGAAGGATGTGGAGTTGGCAAGCATCATGAGCCAGAAGATCACCGAGTACAGGTCGAAAAATTACATCCGCAAGCTGACAGAGGAGCTTTCAATAAAATAGAGTGTGGTATCTACCCATTTTCTCAGTGTACAATCTAAACAAACCTGGAAAGATGCGGATTTTATGGGACGCTGCCGCTTCAGCGAACGGAACATTTTTTAATTTGGCGCTCCTTACCGGTCCAGATCAGCTGACGTCGCTAGTGGGTATCCTGTATCAGTTTCACGAGCATTGTATTGGCCTGTGTGCCGACATTCGCGAGATGTTTCTCCAGATAGTGATCATTTCGGAAAACCAGCATTGTCAGCGGTTTCTAAGGCGAAATCGCGGTGAGCATGATGAGCCAGCCATCTACGTCTGCAAGTAATCACGTTCGGGGCAAGTTGTTCTCCTTTCATACCTCAATTCATGAAAAACAGAAATGCAGATAGATTTGAAGAAGCATATCCAGAAGCGAGAAACGACACTCTTTGTGGATGGCATGGTGTTAAGCGTAGAAACGGAGAACGAAGCAGTCGCGCTGGCCGAATCAGTGCATTTTATTGCACCTGGAGGATTCGAAATTGGGTTTCGAACTCGTCGTTGGTACTTTCCATGATGAACGGAGAGAAGTAAGTGGAAAAGGACTTGAACATTACCGCTGAGCTGGTGAACCAGAAAATTCTCGAAATGTGGTCTGATACACAGGACGACGTATTCAAATACAAGATCTGCTGGACGAGATTTTATTCAGGGCTGCTCGAGGGAAGCAAATCCCTACCAAACGGGATGTTCTTCGGACGTTGATGACAATTTACGACCTTCTATGTCTCATCGATCACTTATAGATCATACTGAAAATCCTGCCCCAAGAAGTGTGACGCGCTAACGACGACTGGGATGAATCTGTTCCCAAACATCTTTTTGAAAGATGGCGGATCTCAAGGTGTTACCGGCATGTCATATCGTCGATAGAAGCCGCTAAAATCTAAATGTACGTTTTCGTTGATGCAAGTGAAAGTGCCATGGCGGTGGTTGTATTTCTACGATTTGTGCAAGGTGATCAAGTTGAATGTTCTTTGGTTGTGGCCAAGTCTCGTGTAGCACCATTAAAGTACACTTCTATTCCACGGTTAGAACTAAAAGCCGCAGTTCTTGGGTCCTAACGATGCAGATCTCCAAGCGCACGTTTTGAACAAACTACCGAGCCGACCACAAAAGATACAGTGTCTTTGTCGGGTCAAGAATCAGTGAAATTCTGGAGTTGACAGACAACCGTGAGTGGAGATGGATTCCGACTCGATCCAACGGAGCTGATGATGGAACTAGATGGAGAGATTGACCCGATTTTACATCAGGAAGCAGGTGGTTTAAGGGCTCCGAGTTCCTGATGCGAGCAGAAGAAACCTGACGTTTACAACCGCAGAAAGACTTTTCCACTGAGGAAGAGATAAGACCCAGCGTGATATTCCACTTTCAAGTTCCTGAACTGGCGATTGATGTGGGTAGATTATCAAGTTGGCGACGACTGTTGGCAGTGACCGAATATGTTCTTCGGTTCTGCTCGAATCTCCAACGTCGTTGCATGAAAGATGCAGTCATAACTGGACCTTTATTGTGAGAAGAACTTCGAGGAGCTGAGGAAGCAAGCACAACGGCATGTTAACTTTACTTTATGCATAAAACACATTCGTATCCAATTGAGAAGTCATCGAAAAGAAGTAGCTTGAAACATATTTCCAAATCTAAGCATTTCTTTCAAATTTCGGTTTGTTGTTGGTGTTCTCCTTCTATAACCTTCTGCTCTGCTGTGGTTGCTTGGATACTGACGATGCAGACCTATATGGCAGCGATATGGCAGCCGCTGGTTTATCATCACATTTTATAGTAAAATAACTGAATACCTCTTGTGCATGAGCATTAGCATGATTGACCGGCCGAGGTTGCTAACGTACATCCGCAATGTGTAAAAACTGGTGATTCCTAAATAAGGCAACACCGGCGCTGGCCCCGCCCTAATGTAGATCAAATAAGGAAAGGGCAGAAATGTGCTGATGTGAACACCTCTGTACTTCCACGAGAAATCACTGGGATGTTGGGTCACAGAGTTTGGAGGCAGCAGGGTTTCTTTTTGTAGACGGTAAGCTGATTTCACACAGCGTCTAGTAAAATATTTGAACATAAGTACACATTTCCGATTTATAACAGCAGTAAGGGTGCTGTAGCGGCCACTTACAAAATGTGATGGTGGTGTTTCATTAGGAAATCTAGGGAATTTATATATGCGCCTAAGAGCAAATTTTGATCGATTAAAATGATAATTTTGATACAGTAAAAATGCTGTCGGAGCCACTCACATGGGATAGTGGTTTACTTGTTCCAAGATAAGGTGGCACGCCAAGTTTGGCAAACCAATAGTATGGATCACAATTAATTTTGATCCCCACCACCAGTCCATCGCACTCGGCGAATCATCACATCTCAGCAGGTTTGTTTTTCTTTTCTATGCACTAGATCACTCGTGCCACCGAACGATATGTTACCGCAAAAATAGACAATGCGCTACACCCGCACCAAAGCATCGACACAACTGTTCACATCCGATGCTCGAGATAGTCTCTTTTTTTTCGTAAACTTTCAATTTGTACAACTACATTCTACAAACTATTTTACTACTAGAACTAATATCTGCATAAAGCAAGTTGAACGATCTTGAGAGCAATTTGGGATTTGATGAAATTTGAGTCTCTAGAAGCCTTTCCAGCCTTTATGCAACTTTATGATTTTATTGATTTCCAAGCTCATCGGTTTTCTACCAACCGTGGGAGACTTTGTCCTATAACCAAAGGTTTAATTTTCTCAAATCCGCTCAACCAATCGCAATGTTTTATGATATAGTGGACAGAACATTATAACTTGAGATTAATCAATGCAGATGTCTTCCAGATATGGTAGACCGACAGGCACTCGCAGGGTAACCACCTATGAGGTACCAAGATGCTTAGAGGCGGATCGGAAGATTCGATGAGCTACCTCCCCCTATACAATAAAGGACTTCCTCTTTACACAAAACGAACAGTAGTGAAACGTGCAACATTATGCAACGCGTGTGTTGAAGCACATTACAATATATTGATTAATGTACCTCTACGCAAATAATGCACATTAGTCAAGAATAAAAATTTAGACGGAATGATACGTAAATATTCAGTCTAAGTTTAAAATTTTAGAGCAAGTAGTCTTCCAAGTTGTTACAAATAGTTAGGGCTTTATTAGATATGTATGTATGTATGATGTGTATGATATGTACTACCACCCATTGTAGCACGGAAACTAAGTCCGACAGCAATGAGCTCTCCTCTCTGTTAGACTTGATCAAGCTTTAATAACCACTGATTATCCTAATCATGCCGTTGTATGAAGGGCCAAAAAGGGGTTGGGTGGGTCGATATGCAACATCACTTATACGAATCCACAGGGATATAAAGAATCTCCTTCCAACAACAAAACTGAACAATTGGTCAAAAGAGCAAGCTATCTAACATGAGGATGCCCCAATGGGCGGGGAGAAGAGCCCGCCCTCTATTCACAAACTGTTAGCAATGGGGAGTTGGCATTCCCACTCTCCCCATCCAGAGTGCTTCAATCGGGTGCCCTGATGGTCCCTCCCATTCCCATGAAATATTTATATAATGGTGTATATATTTATGTGAATGAAAAATACTACAGGCATTCGTATCTATAATATATGATCTTCATTCGGTTGATCCTGAAATGCAAGAAATGTTGTAAAATGTTAAAGTGTAGAGTTCTGTGGTTCGCGTTTAAGCACGTTTTCGTTCGTTTTCAGCGATAGCAGCATTTCACCAAAATTTTGATTTGAAGTATCCTGAAAAAGTTTATTAAATCTATTGAAATTTTACAAAACTAACATTTATACATTTTAATTTACTGTTGCCATCGTCACTATTTGCTACTTGATGCTGATTTTATAATAGCAATCCGCTTTAATTTTTGCTGACCTAATAGTTATTGCTACCGAGTTAGGAATGGGAAGATTTAAGTGGAAGGTAGTTAAAGATAAATGGGCAAAAAACAATAAGTAATGTTTTAATCATCTTTGAAGTAAAATCAATAAAACACTATTACCAAATATAATGATATTGTGAGTTATGATCAAGTAATGACAAAGGTTGAAATGTAAAATCAAACACTAGCCAAATGGCACACAGCGCTGCATGAATCAGATCAGCTCAGAGTTGATAAAAAGTCCATTTGTAAACCGGAAATGAAAAATACATTCAGCAATAAGTGCAAAACCACAGATTTCGTAATTTTCAAAAGCCTACCACAGCTGTAATTTTCTGCGTTATATACTGAACATATAAGGAATGCTAGATGTCATAAATTGAATGTATATTTCGAGTTTAAGCCAGATACCGCCTCAATCAGGTTTGTTGCATGAAAATGTGAAGGTCATGATAAGATGGAAATAATACGATGTTGTAAAGAAATACTTAATGTACATATAATAATTAAATGCCGCTATTTGCCTCTTCCGCTGCGATGTTAGATGATTGAAACTCTAAAATAGCGAAATATAATGAAATAAAGTTGATCACCTGGCATCCTAGGAAAATAGCAAAAAAAAAATTTAGGCAAATAAATTTCATACGAGTGTGATTAATGCCCAAAAACGGTGACTCAATAAATCCAAAACAAAAAAAAATTAAAAATGAATGACAGGAAATTCTCCGATAACTCTTTTTTCCTACTGGTCCCATAAATGATTCTTTATGTCTGTAAAATAGAAAAGGTAGGCTCATAAACAATGTTAGTTTTTGAATTAACTAATTTGGACGACGAATATATTTTTTTTGTAGAATTTGTCGTATATTATCCTCTCTCTAAAAAAAAATGCAAAAACCATCCTATCTTTTCAAATACACAACGTGAGTTAGGTGGGTCAAAACTTACAACGATGCAAATGCGAAGCTGAAAATAGCATAAAAAAATATTGTGAAGGGATGTTATAATATAAAATGATAATAACAATTATATTTGTAATGTCTGCATGTCTACTGATCCTGCTGCAATTGTAGAAGGACTTGCATTATCATAGCCAAGGGGGAAGAAAACAACTCAAAATTATCATACAACACTTGGGAATTCCATAGATGATCTGAAATTATATACCGTAAAAAGAATACTTCCATTTTTCGTAAGATTTCAGCATGCTACTTTACCGAAGCCACGCTGCCTACATCGCTTTGGTGCGGCTGCCACCTAATGTATAGTTGACGCGATACAGCGTTTCTTACTCAACCGCTGGATGCCCTGACAGATGCTGTTTGAGCCGCACCTCCTTGGTGGACAGACGCTCAGCACGCACCTCCTCAATCTAGCTGAAGTCAGAAGGACAACAGTGTCCAGGCTGCACTACCAGCTAAGTACGCAACCCTTAGCTGGCGGTCTTTGTCATCTCCTGACCCGTGGAAGCATGAGGTAGGAACTTGTGAGGACCATAGCTATGTTGCGTGGACGCACGCTCCATCTCACCATTTTGCAGCCCAGTTAGGGCTTTATTAGATATACGTTAAAACTAGTCCATATTTTCTCATTAAATAAAACATTTACCTTCTTTATGTGAATCAGAGAGCTAGTTTAACCATGGCTTCCAGAGTACCAAAATAATCAACACTTCATGTATTGAACTTGCCGCTATCCGTTACCAAACAAAAGTTATGATTGTTTTTCTAAACAATGGCTCTTTTCACTCGCTGGTTGAGGCAGTTAAAAAATATTGCAAAGCGCTATATTAAAGTATTTTGGAAATTCTGTGTTATATATTCAAACTGGAGATATTTTATGTTGTGAAACTATTTAAAAAGCATTAAAAATTGGCGTTTATTTTAAGAAAAAAGATACTTACGTTTGTTTTGCAAATGATAGCGATAGTTAAATACACGTGAAGTATTGGCTTTTGGTGTTTTGTGAGCATCAGTTAGTCTTTACTGAAAGATTTGGAATAAAGACGTCATGGTAAAATTACTGATTAAACTATGTTGAATCATACTAATGCTGACATGAAAATGTCTAGCTTTGCCTAATATAGTCTTTTATTTCTGTAAATTAAGAAGTGTTTAATTTTTATTAATATTACCACCAACCTTGTTTTCATTGATTATAAAAAGATTGGCCTAACTATAAGAACCAACTTCGTGGAAGAAAATTGCCAATTTTTAAATTGCCAAATAAAGCTAAAAAACACTCTTTCTGCCTAATTTCATATTTTGGACCATCGTAAGTTTGTTATTCACAGTTTTTCATTCTCATTCACTTCAAATTTGTTGAAAATTTGATAAAAGATAACTGTTAAAAGAAATTCAAGGACAATACTTAAAAGGATCGGTAGTAATCACTAACAGTAAAAAAATAACTACAAGCTTACAAGAGTTGCGTTCAGATTCACTTTCTTGAAATGAGTTTTTTTTTGCAATTTAAACAATCTTATCCCCAGTTTAAAAAAGTTAAAATTTTGAAACTAAATTTACCCAAGTAACCAATAAGCATTGGAATATGCACTATTTCTGCATCATACTTGCATTTACCATTCTTCTCGCTGTACATTGGCAGCCTGAATGCATAGCTGTTGTATAATAGCATACGCTAAGTTTCCGTAATGTAAGCTGTCTGATATCTGCATTTTTTATGCTTGATATATTATTAGAATAACGCACTGAAAATGCTTAATTAAAGTTGTTTACAAATCGATAATTGTCCGAATTTTCGAAGCGTTTCATCATCCTCGCTTACTCATGCATCAGGACTATAATAGCCCTCACTTTGATGATTGAATCATCTTCATCAAAATTCTGCAGGCCATCTTTAAACATTTGTAAACAACGTTAACTAAGCATTTTCAGTGCGTGATTCTGATAATATATCAAGCATAAAAAATGAAAATATTAGACAGCTAACATTACGGTAGCTTTGCGTATGCTATTAAACAACAGCTAGGCATTCTGACAGCCAATATACAGCAAGAAGAATCGTAAATGCAAGTATGATGCAGAATTAGTGCATATTTTAATGCTTATTGGATACCTGGGGACATTGAAGTTTATATTGGGCAAATATTTAAACCGTTCCCATACGTTCCATATAGGTTAAAATGTGGCCCAGTAAGAATTGGAACATAGACTATTGCGCATATTTCGGATATACATTAACAAAATAGTATTCTGTTTTAACTAAAATGTTTGACTTTATGTGAACTTTAGAGGAAAAATACAAAAAAAAAATTAATCATCTCGATTTCGAAGAAATTTGCAGACTTTTCCCGGAATACGTTTCATTAACCGGCGCACATTATTCTCATCCATCGTTTTTGCATTCTTATTCCACTTGGTTCTCAATTCATTGATGCCTTTGAAGACACTGCCATTCAGCTTCAGCTTCCTCTTCATAATAGCCCAAAATCTCTCTATCGGTCTGAGCTGGGGACAGTTTGGTGGGTTGAGTTCTTTCGGTATAAACTGAATCCAGTTGGTTTCATACCACTGTAGCACTGTTTTACTGTAATGACAGCTTGCAAGATCTGGCCAAAACATGACAGGTTCATTGTGGGATCTGATGAATGGCAATATTCGCTTTTGGAGACATTCCATTCTGTACAGCTCTGAGTTAAATGTCTTATCAGTGATGAAAACCTTGGTCTTCCTACCGCAGCTACAAATGCCTTGCCAAACCATGTATTAACGTACAAATTTATCTGCAAACACTAACTTGAATTTGACAGGAACATCTCCCCGAGCCGTAGCCAAGTAAATTTTTTGTCCCGGTAGCTGTTTGAAATCGGCCTTTACATAGGTTTCATCATCCACGAGGAGACAGCCATTGAATTTTGTCAACACCTGATCATACAGTTTTTTGGCACGGATTCTTGCCACATTGTTCTAGTTTTGATCCCTATTTGGTTGTCTACTATATACGGTTGTCGACTATATACGGCCTTCCCGGAGACGAATCCGTTGCACGGTACTGCGTGCGGCGCGAAACTTTTTGGCCAAATCGCGGTCTGAGATGTTGGGGTTTGCCTTAATGTTCTTGATGGCTTTGTTCCGCAGTTGACGGTTGACAGTACCCGCCCGACGCTTGCTTTGAGGCTTGCTATCCGTCGACAAAGTTTCTCTGTACTTTTTCAAAACACGCCCTACGGTATTTCGGGGGAAACCCAACACTTTGGCAAGTTTTTTTTTTCTTTTTTCAATTATTTTTCTTCTTTCTTCTTCCATTTTGTATTTCTCTGAAACAAGTTCGAACTGCACCGCGAAAAAAAATCTTCTTATGTTGTTATTGTCATGAAGAACACATAAGATGTCATAGTTTACAAATCCGACCACTAGGGTCGCTGTAAGAATCAAACATGTTTGTTCCAATACTAAATGGGCCACACCTTAGAGGATAAAGACGCGGTATAAAAACACGTTAACCAGGAAGCAGCGAGTTCGGATCTCAGCTTAGGAAATGCAAAAATTGCAGCGAATTCGAGGTTACCCAGCAGCAGAACAACATTTCAATTGCTGTCATCTAGCTGTCATTTGCAAACGTTACCAATTCATGCTTCCAATGAATGACATATTGTCTACATAGACGTCTTATTTTGGTGGAGTACAGCATTAAATTAGCCGTACAGCGGGACACTGTCGTTCATCGACATGATTGAACCATATACCGAACTGAAGAAGCAAATCAAAAAGTTTTTCCAAGGAGCTCCAACTTAGTTTCAAGGAACTCCATGATATTGTACCGTCATCGTAGCAGGATGTTTTGCACATTTTAATCCAAATCAATAATTTAATTTCTGAATTTTATTTACTTCATTTTGATCAACAGCAATTAACATTTCAGCACAAAATGCGATCATTCAGAGTAATTAGTTTTCATCCACACGAAGTTCACTGTTCAAGTGAAGTTTCGATGTAGAAGGAAACAAGTAGAAAAAGGCTCAACATCCAACCGTCGTTGCGCAGCATACATCAACATCAACCGACAGGAACCGAAAACTATGCTCTGGTTACGGCGAATTATCCTTGAACTAGGTCATCAACATATCCAATATTCTATTGCACTCTTGCTTGATGGCAGAGTTTTTTTTTCTGTTCTCTTCTCTTCATAGTTTCTATGTCATTCTTGGGTATGTTTGTATTTGGCTAATGATGTTTGTTGGCTCATGAATTCTTGCGTTTATTTTTATGGGTTTGCCGAAAAAAAAGGCACCACTACCATCGACTCCATCGCATTGCTACTACCACTATCTTTATCCGAAAGCGCCAGCACGCTCAAATGAAAAACTAAGCATACTGCCATCCAGCTGAGTTCTTTCCGCGGTTTCCTCAAGCCGCACCACTTCACCTGAATGGGATTCGCGTAGTAACGCATGGCTTGTGCTTTAGTATCTTTCCAGAACTCAATTGCACACAGCGCTACCACTACCAAACTAACCCCGCGCTGTTTTTGGCATTAGAAGAGCATCTTGTAGTCAGATACAGGCACAAAAGTAGGTAGTGAGGAAGTTGAAAAATGTATACGAACATATATCGACACAAGATGTTTGTTAGATCAAAATAACCCCCTTCCTCACGGTACCACTGCTGCCCATCTCTTGTCGTCTATTTCCTACCACCGACCGATACGACATTTAAGTGTGTAAACAACCGAATCTTGAAATGTATTTTACTCCTCCGTGTGCAGTTCCTGAGCTATAGATGTTGTTTATTGGTGCGCAGTTATTTGGATGCTCCATGTGCGTTTGTTGTAGAAGAGTAAAAAAAATATGAATGCTCACTGAATCGTGCAATGCCTCAAAGAGGGTTTGAACAAATTTATGTAAAAAATTTGAAATGTATTTCCAATGTATTTTGGAGTATTTTTCACGACAATTTAACGGTCATAATCTAAAATGGTGCTCAAAACATTCACCTTTGGATTAGAGTTGATGTTATGGCTCAGGAGATTCTTTATACTGCGTGAAAGTTGCCAATGAGTGTAACTAGATACTTTCAAAAATATTAAAACTTGGGCTAAGCTAGGTTCAACTTCTTGTTCATAATATGTTCCAGCTATGTGATGTAATCTGGACTTACAGTGCAACGAAGAAGGCACCCATGAAGGGTTCAGATAATTAGGGGTTTCAAAATTTAGTTTGCTATCTGATACAATGAATAGTGGAATGTTGCAGAGCAGTGACATTTTATTAATCAGCTTGTAGATCACAACATCAGTCAGTTCTAACTCACTGTCGTGAATATGCTACGTATTTGCTACCATTTATAAAACACGACAATCGTTATTCATATCAGATACTGCACAAATGTTCATAAATTGATTCGCTTTTGTCTCAATTATTTAAAAAAAACTAAAAACGTTGTTAAACGCACATGCTCAATGTAATGAGAACTAAACATAATGTCAATAACTAGTGTTACGTTCTTGCAATTTTCAATTATACACTACCTCAACAATGATGACGATTGAAGTATATCCAAATAAAGTGCACACTAAAGATCAAACATATTAAGTTATTGTCTTAATGAAGAAATAGTCAATGTATCTTGTAAATTTCAAAACAAAAAAACATTATTAATCGATTTCATTCGTAATTACCTAGATTATTTTAAATCAAATCATGTTAACTAATGTTGTTATTGTTAAAATTTTCTGTTATTGTCATAAACGGTTCAATATATTATTATTCTTAAATTTTATGAATTAAAGTTTATTAAAAACAAGATACTATCTTTTATCTAGGTAATAATTTTCTTATATCAAATTATCATGCATCAAAGAAACCTTGTGTATGGATAAGATTAGTATTTAGTGCCTTATGAAATGATTTAAATTCATTTTAGATAAATTAAAGAATAAATATACCTAACTCTGCTCAAATATAACGTTGTATCGATATGATATAATGAAAAAAATGAAGAAACGTTATACCGAGGAATGATTGTATTGAACAAATTTCATTAACATAAGATGTAAAATGTCCTCCTGATCTATAAGCTCAGTAGCGTAAATATCTATCCTCCGACATATTCCAAAATCCAAGCAAAAGATTATAAAAAAAAATCAAATCGGCAGATAGTTTCGAGCCTCTGAGCCAAACGGCAAAATGCTATTCAACTAAATTGTTTGTTAGCACATTCTATTCGCCAATAGTACTCAATCATCATGTTTTCTTCTTGATCGTCAGATCCACAGCCATAGTTAGGGTTCATGCCCAGTTGCCATTCATCTGCGGCGCTGTGTCCATTCTCAATGTACCCTGTGAGAGGAGTTTCCGAAAGTACGTAGAAAAAAAACGAGGCAAAAAAAAATAGATTTGCGCGGGGTGGCACTTGCAGGAGGGAGAGCTTATGCCTTATTCCGCATTAAGAAGATGCTTGAGAAGCCCACACACTTGATACTGACTGACGCTTGCGTTTTTGTTGGTGGTTTCTTTTGTTTGCACCGAGGAGGTCACTGACTGACTTCTAAATGCTGATTTTTCGTTCTCTTCCCTGCACCACTAGTGCTGGGTTTTGCGATGAATATTTTTTTTACTTTGCGTATGCTAGTTTGTGGTGCTTTTCTTTCTGTTAAGTCATTCTGCAAATGCGCTGCCAGTGTTGTTTCATAATTGGGAGTGTTCGAGGGTACGATAGGTATTCTTGATTCTTGTGGAACAATCACTGAAATGGTTTGTATTTTCTTCACCGAATTTCAACTCACAAAAAAGCGGTTAATCCTCGATTCCTACTCTATCATAGTTTTTAAAATACTTCAGGGTCATATTTGATATTTCAGAGATAAGATTTGAATCGCAAACTATTGATAGGAAAATTATGATGATAAATACTACACCGGGGTCATTGCGTACGTTCGCGCCATTGTCCTCTATCATATACGTATCCTCAATTAATAATAATAATATATTGATCAACACTTAATGTTTTCAATATTATTGTTCGACACTATTCATGTAGAGAAATGGCATTTGACGAAAATATGTATTTAAAATAACTACTTTGAACTTTGTACTAAACAAACAATCCTGAACCCAAAACTATTCTAGAATGTAGACCATTGATGGAAAAGACAGCAGTTCACTAGCTGCGTCTAAATAAAATAACTTAGCAAACGTTGGCCTCGATACTGGATTGATAGATTAAGGGTCTGACTTAAGGGTAACGTCACTATACGTAAGCGGTGATCAACATTCCAAGTCCCTTATAAATCAACATTAACAGACCCAAAGCTAAATAATCGATTTCGAAGTACGCAGGATTCAGCCTAGTTTGAAATAGAAACCGTCTTCGTTCACTCTCATCGCTGAAAATAAAAGCTAAGCCACCCACTCTTCTGATTCGTTGGTTGCAGGAGCCTTCCGACAAAAACCACAAGCACAAAGACCAACCACATCAGTTCTTTATCCGCACAGCCAACAGTTTTTATTAAATGCTATTAGAATTATATTGGTTTCCATTCAAATTACCCGGGCAACCCGGGAGCATTGCTCATACCGACCGCCAAGGAAGCACAACAACGAGAGTTATGACTGGAACGAAAAATCCGATGCGGTATTCGGAATCATGCAGACAGATATCGGAAATCGCTCGGAACGTTTCTCATCCTACCGGGCGCGGGCAATCATTGCTGTGCTTGGCATAGGTATCCTTTCTTCCAGCAGCCATATCCAATCCACATTATAGTCTGCAGGAAGGCGCAAAGTATTGATGAGCAGATTTGTGGTGTGTGACCATGAATGTTGTAGATGGGCTATTCAACCGACGATGGCAATGCTGTTATTTGCCAGGATAACGGTGGAAGATAGCTGTGGAACGTTATATCAAATCAAATATTTTTCGGATACCTATAGTACGATCCGAAGAAATTTTTTCCAATAACTTTCAACAAGTGGTACTCCGAACGAGTTGCTAGGGAGGATGAGCTTACGTAGACATTTGTTCTATGGCGGAATGAGGAACAAATGGCCATTACCCGTAGGCGTTCGCATTCGACTCTCTGAGGAACGCATGGCTATTGCCACGCACAAAGCATAGGATGAGGAACAAAATGCCCATAAATTGTGCAGCATATGCGTTCAAGGCCATTGATTGGATATTTATTAGTACGTTGTAGTTGTGAGGACGGGAGTCGGACAGTTTGTGGGGTGGAAACAAATAGGATAATGCAATTTTAGGACAATAAAAATGAAAGAGATTTTCTGGGAAAATGATCAAGATCGATGTCATCCCATGCTATCGCACAGAAAAAAAGCGATCCCGAAAATGAAAACGGACCATGAGTTCACGTTTTCAGGATTTTTCCCTTTAAACGTTATTGACGAATTTCAAGCCAACTCATCCAGTGTTTGGCAGCACCCTCACAGAATCCAATAAAACTTTGTGGGTGTGTAAACTTTGCCTTTTCAAGCAACTCTGTATATTTGTTTTTTAAAAATTTATCTATGCTGCCATTTTAAAAGGGCTTATGTATTTTGATCGTTTTTTTTTAATTAACATAACTCAAAAAGGACAAGACGTACAAAAAAGTGATACATGGGTGACTTTTAGAAAATCGTCTTAACTTTTATGAAAAATTCGTAAAAATGGTTAAATCGATTCTTACACGCTAAAAAAAATTTTTTTTAAATTTCAAGTCAATTTGCAAAAATGGTTATCTAAGAATTGGACGAATTTTTTTCTTAATAAAGGCAATATAGTTGTCTAAAAGTTCACGATACAGTGCAAGATGGGCACTTTTAAGGGAAAAAAGCTATTCTCACAACAAATTTTTCATGTCAACATAACATTTTAATAAAGGCAATATAATTGTCTAAAATTTTGCGATACATCGCGAGATGGGCACTTTTAAGGAATTTTTTTTTTCTAACAACAAATTTTTCATGTCCTATTTTTACCGTGTATTTGGAAAGGGCTTATTTTGAAATCATCAATTTTTTCAAACTTTAATGATAAATACAATTAAATCAGGTGGTTATCTTGTTTATTACCAAAACTTTGAAGTATATTACAAGAAGGGCAATAAATTGGAAAACAAAAGCTTTATCATAATATCTGAAGTATTGACCCATGACTCAATAGCAGTTTAGTTGTTTATATCAAAATTGCTAGATTTCATTAAACAAAATTCAATATATTGCTCAAAAATTATTTTCATGCCAGATGGAGCAGCGGCCCATTATAAGAACAAAAAGAACAAAAAGATGAGCTACTTTAATATAAACAACCACAAACCCATGTATTTCCACTTAAAATATCACCAATAACAGCCTTTTTACAACGTTATTGATACAACAGGCCATAGTTGGGAACATACAAAAAAATAAGTCCTCAGCATTGGGTATACGATTTTGTGGAAAAATCATTGTTAGTTTTGCAATGTGAACAGTAAGTTTGTAACGTGTAACTATTTTCTGTACAGCCAGATTACATTACCTGGTTCATTGGTTCAATTTAGCCCAATTTAGATCATTTGAAGATCGTGTAAATAATCTGTTCAGCTTAACCAGTGAAATCATGATGCCCCAAAAGTTCAAGAAATCGAAAATCACGCGGAAGTGAACAACTTTTAGTTGATGAATATTGTCTCACTTGCTTCAGATTATATCGGTTATCCTAATAGCAACAAGATTTTGTTGATTATCACTAAATTAATTACATATTTGGCACATAGGCCGAATGAAAGTGATAGGCTAACATTACATCCCGTTACCCTACTCCAGTGATGGTTGCGACTTGACATGGTTGGTAAATATTTCTGGAGCATTTTCTGATAATGTGCAGGTATAATATCACCAAGATCAATGGTCTTCGGTCGAGAGGTACTGGAGTAGTTTATCAAAATACGATTAAAGGTAGTATTGGAAGTGATTGGTGAGTGGTCAATATCCCTCTTGTACATATATTTTCTTATTTTATAAACTATCTATTGCACCAACTATCGACGCTTATAAAGATAAAGATAAGGAAAAATCTTTGGTTCTTGCTATCTATCAAATTAATATCCATAAAATAATATGATAATAGTAATAATGATTATAAATAATAAAAAAAATATAATAATTATTATTACTATCTTAATAATCATTATATTATAATTGAAAATAAGTAAAAAAGACAAAAATAATAGTAAAATATATACCATTATTAAGAATAATATTACTTAATATGAATAATAATGATCATAATTATAGTAAAAAATAAAAAAATAAAATTGCACCAATTATGAATAGTAATAATCATGAAAAGGAGAATATATAAATAAGAAAAATATGGTAATAGTTCCTATTGAATTAATAATAATATTATATAACAAATTAAAATAGCCACATAACAAAATTAAATATAAAAAATTCTGTACACTGTTTCTGTTTTATGGCTTGAACGATTTCCCGCGAAGTGCAAGAGTTTATGGTGATGAACTTTGCACCCATCGACATTATTTCTTGGTACGGCATGGCCACTTGCGATGCGGTATGAGACAGCTCCGACACAAATTGTTCAGTTTAACTGCTTTCCACCTACCATGGATATCAAGTGTCTTGAACTTTGTACAATCGGCAATCCCGTGGTTGTCCGTGGCACAGTACAAACATTCTCGCTTGACTGACTCCGTGGATGATGAACCTGTTTCGACGACAGACAAAGACTTCATTTCTGGTTGGTTCTCCGCATGTACATACCGTTTTGTTAGGCTTGCAGCTTACTGTGAGATCATTGATTGGAAGCGTAACATCAGAAGCCATCATTACTAACTCGGACATGAAGGCACTGAATGTCGGTAGGTTGACATAGGAATACCTGCTTTTATAATATGACCACAGCATCTTCAACTGAGATGTCAATTTTTCGACTAACTCATAAAACAGTGTCGGATTCCACAGATGATCTGTGAGATTGGCAAGGGATATATGATCCACTACGTTCTGAACTGCTAGACCAAAAGTGAGCTGCGACTGTAAACTATCAGACTTCGGTGTAGGGACTGTTCGCAACTTTTGAAGAAGAGAATTAATCAAGATTTCTAGTCGACCATACAACCTCCGCAAAGTATCGATAGCGATAGGCGCCGACTGTAGCATAAACAATCTGCTTCTAACTGCTTCTAAAGCAACCCCTCTCAGACATCGTTGTAATCGCGCCAGGTTCTCTACATCACTGAATCCGCATGCTTCGGTAGAGTTGCAAAATGAACTGTAAAATAGCGGCCAATCCTGAGGAGCACCAGAAAAAACCGGAAGCTCTCGTGGTATCCCTTTTCTGGCTGCTATCTGTTTGCTGGATGGTCCTCGTGGCACTGATGTGGATACCGCAGGCTGTTGAGGGTGACCTCTACAAGGAGTACCGTAATATGCATTGCTTGATAATGGTTGTGGCACTGGTATCTCGATCTGGGCAGGAGAGGCACCGACGGCAAGTGGCACTGACGGATTAGTGGTAATTGAAACGCCTCCATGGTTGTTGTAAACAGGATCCGTTCGGGATGAAACCACCTCGGGCTCTACATATGGTGCTCGTGTACTGACAAGAATGCTGTTGATTCACGTTGAGCTGCAACTGAAATTCAGCGATGGTAGACCCGTGCCAGATTGTGGAACAGTATGCTGGGAAGCTGTCAAAAACTCTCCGGTGAAGCAAGTTGTTGATGACCCAGCTGGAATGATTGTTGTATTCGCTGACACTAAAGAACCCATGTTTCTGTTGACAAATCTATTTTCCGTTGACTTGGCAGCAACTGTTGTGTTGTCCCTTGGTGAACCTGACATTGATGTTAAACCCCCGTGAGGTTTAAATCCTACCAACGACAAACTATTGACCCTGTTTAGAGGAATACTTTCCATACATGGTCGACCAACTGCCGGAATTGGTGCAGCCATGGGTGCGAAACGGTTCCTAGGAACGAGTTGTTGCCCATTGTGGGTACATTGCAAAATGCTATTAACAACTACATTATTTGCAGGTATCATGTACACATTGCTGGCTATTGAGTTAATAAATTTCGTATGCCCAATCCTATTAGAGTTCACGACCGTACTGTTGCCATAACCTGATGTACCACTAACGCAAATTGGAATGTCATTCATGCCGGTTGAAGGTGACACTTTGGTGATTTTCGCCAGTGGTTGGGTGTGAGACAAATTGCTTGGGTAGTAGACGACCGATGAAGCGGCACTAGCATTCTTCACCGGAACAAATTTGTGACCCGTCGCAGGAGAGGAGTTTGTTTTGAACGGAGAAATACATCTTGTCAACAACGATTTACTTACTGGCGGCTGATGGATTGGTATTTCGGAACGAGTTACGAACTTACCGGTTGGGAACACTGGATTTGGTAATTCGCGACATACATCTGTTGCGGCACAGATTACACCTTCAGAATCCTCAATTTAGTTAGGTGTGGATGCTGACGCTGGGTCTACAGTTACTATTTGAGGGGCGCTCATTGGATTCAACGCGACATTACCAGTGTTGTTCATGGTTGACGTTGCGGTTGGAGTAGGTACCGGGATGGTTGACTGATGAGCAACGAATGTAGGCAAAATGCTGCTGGATGGCGCTACTGCCACCTTTTGTGATGCGCCGACTTCCTGATTACTAGGCCATGACTGTACTTTTTCACGACTTGCTCGACTACTCAGCCTTGAAATGCTTCTGAAACCATCATCCGCATCCGCGAGGAGTAAAGCATACTTTTGCTTCAATTTTCCTCTTCCTCGTCGATTTTCTTGCGCGCATCCGCTTGACCTGCTTCTTTTACAACGATTCTTCTCATTCGCATTACCTTCTGCTCTTCTATCTTCCGCAGGCTGAGGTCTATACGAGACGAAGGCCTGCTCGTAGACGAACGACCGACTGACGATCTTTGTCCACCAAATCGACATTGATCGCATTTCCAGCTGCGATTTGGATCAGCGATTGAATCCGTCTCTCCCGCACAACCGAAGTGCATCCACGACTCGCACGAATCACATCCAATAAGATTGTCCGCCGAGTCCGGTAGTTCACACTTACCGCAGTGTTTTCCGACTTTATCCTGCATCTTACCAGCAAACCTTTGAAATTTATTCGGATCGGGAAGCAAAAACGTCCTGACAGCAGCTTTTCATATGCAGCTTCAAAGCTGGAAATATATTTTTATTTCATATGAATAAAACAATTATTAATTATTAACAATCCTTAATTACTAAATAGAGGCTAACTTACGTTTTCGTTTTCTTCTCCCTATTTTTCCGAACTAACACTTTTTTAAGTTTATCTTTCTGTGTGTCCGAGATTTGATAAATTATTAGTTTCACAATCCATTTTATTTCAAGTGAAACTTACGGTTGATGTTAATTTTTATGAATTTATGTAAATTATGTTCTACTAGTTTATTTTGTATAGAAATGAACTGTTCTCAAATGTACCGTTGCTCACTGTACTTAATATTAATAGAATTTTAGTTTAATTTGTTATTATTTGCCTCTATCCTCTACAATAACAATGTGTTATGCTCCATGTGACATTTTTGAACACGATGTTATGCTCGCTGACGTTTCTCCGACTGACATTTATGCTGTGTCACATTGACAGCTACGGGCGGTACTGATCTTTCACCGTTGCAGTACGAATCAGCCCTGTGGCTTCGTAACATATAATTAGTATAATAATAAGAGCTATAAAAGGAATAACATTAAAAATAACAATTATAATAATAAGACAATAATAAGACCAAAAAAAACAAGCAACAATAATAGTAATAATGATGATAATGAGATTAATAATGATAATATTTTTGATAATACTTGTTATTATTATTGCCGTTATGTAAGTGTATGAGTTTAAAAATAATTCTTATGGTGGTAATTAGAAACCAAAAACAAATAGTAAGAAGAATAACACTAACAATATTATTATTACTATTTCTACTATAAAATTAATACTTAAAACAGAATTAAAAAAATACAATACACAAGAGTAAGTGGTCGGATAATGCTTACTGATTTTGGAAGTAGCAATTTACGTTTTAATTTCAGAGGACCCATCTGGCAAAGGAGGATACGTAAATAAACCTATGAAGCATACAAATAGTATTGAAGGGTTCATGCCATACAACAGTATGCAATCTATATATATAAAAATGGATTTCTGTCTGTCTGTCTGTCTGTCTGTCTGTCTGTCTGTCTGTCTGTCTGACCCTAATAAAGGGCGATACGGTCAAAATTTGGTCAATATCAACTTGACGTATTTCTTTCAATTTTGCATTTAAAAAACCTGAACACCCCTCATTTTGAAGGTGTGTGTGTGTGTGTAGAATGTTGCTCCTATTTTGATTTTGGAATTCACTCTTCAGTTGTCAAAATGCCGTCCAAGCAAGAAGAGCAGCGTATCAAAATTTTGCTCGCGCATCGCGAAAATCCGAGCTACTCGCACGCAAAGTTGGCAAAATCGCTAAAAGTTGCCAAATCAACCGTTACAAATGTAATTAAAGTGTTTGGGGAACGTTTGTCGACAGCCAGGAAGTCTGGATCGGGGGGAAATCGAAAACCGGAAGCCGCTGAGTCGACAAAGAGAGTTGCCGGTAGTTTCAAGCGAAACCCTAACCTATCTCTCCGAGATGCCGCAAATAAGCTGGGTGTATCGTCTACAACCGTGCATCGAGCCAAAAAACGAGCCGGACTATCGACTTACAAGAAGGTAGTGACTCCAAATCGCGATGATAAACAAAATACGACGGCCAAAGCGCGATCCCGGAGGCTGTACACGACGATGCTGACGAAGTTTGACTGCGTGGTAATGGACGACGAAACCTACGTCAAAGCCGACTACAAGCAGCTTCCGGGACAGGAGTTTTATACGGCAAAAGGAAGGGGAAAGGTAGCAGATATTTTCAAGCACACGAAACTGTCAAAGTTCGCAAAGAAATATCTGGTTTGGCAAGCCATCTGTACCTGTGGCTTAAAAAGCAGCATTTTCATAGCTTCCGGGACTGTCAACCAAGAAATTTACGTGAAAGAGTGTTTGAATAAACGTCTGCTGCCTTTCCTGAAGAAACACGGTTGTTCCGTACTGTTTTGGCCGGATTTGGCATCTTTCCATTACGGTAAAAAGGCCATGGAGTGGTACGCCGCCAACAACGTGCAGGTGGTTCCTAAGGACAAGAACCCTCCCAACACGCCAGAGCTCCGCCCAATTGAGAAATACTGGGCTATTGTCAAGCGGAACCTAAATAAGACCAAAAAAACTGCTAAGGACGAGCAGCAGTTCATGGCAAACTGGCTTTCTGCGGCGAAGAAGGTGGACAAGGTGGCTGTACAAAATCTGATGGCAGGGGTCAAGCGTAAGGCCCGGCAATTCGGATTTGGAAAAGCGGAAGCCTAACTGAATATTTTTCCTGAATTTGATACTAATTGAACTTGAAAAAGAAATTTAATTTGATTTTTTAAATAAACGATTTCACCGATTAGCACGCGTTTTCCCTTGACCAAATTTTGACCGTATCACCCTTTAGGCTCGGAGACTACTGAACCGGTCGGCGTGAAAATTTGTATGCAGGGATTTTTGGGGTCGGAGAAGGTTCTTAAGATAGTAAGAGACCCCTCCCTCCTCTGAAAGGGGGGGCTTTCATGCAAATGAAACACATATTTCTGCATAACTCGAGAACTGATCAAGCAAAGGAATCCAAATTTAGCATGCGGAAGTTTTTGGAGGCAAGAAATGTTTCTATGGTAGTTTGAGACCCCTCTCCTCTCTAGAAAGGGAGGCTCCCATACAAATGAAACAGAAGTTTCTGCATATCTCAAGAACTAATCAAGCAAATGGAACCAAATTTGGCATGTGGGGTTTTCTGGTAGCGAAAAATGTTTCTATGGTGGTTTGAGACCCCTCCCCTCTCCTAGAAGGGGTGCTGTCATACAAATGAAACTGAAATTTCTTCATAACTCTAGATCTAATAAAGCAAATGGAACCAAATTTGGCTTGCGCGGATTTTAAAGGCAATAAATGTTTCTACGGTGGGTCGAGACCCCTCCTCTCTCTCTGGTGGGGGGGCGGGGCTCCCATACAAATGAATCACAAGTTTCTGCATAACTCGAGAACTAATCAAGTAAATGGAACCAAATTTGGCAGGTAGAGGTTTTTGAAGGCAAGAAATGTTTCTAAGGTAACTCAAGACCCCTCCGCCCTCTGTAAGAGTGGGGCTCTTATACTAATGAAACACAAATTTGAGCATAACTCGAGAACTAATCAAGCATATGGAACCAAATTTGGCATGTGGAGGTTTTTGGAGGAGAGAAATGTTTCTATGGAAGTTTGAGACCCCTCCGCCATCTGGAAAGGGGAGGGAGGAGAGTTTCCAAACAAATCTAACACAAATTTCTGCATAACTCGAGAACTAATCAAGTATATGGAACCGCATTTGGCAGGTGGAGGTATTTGAAGGCAAAAAATGTTTCTATTGTGGTTTGAGACTCCTCCGCTCACAGAAAGAGGGGTCTCTCATACAAATGAAACACGAATTTCTGCATAACTCGAGAACAAATCAAGCAAATGAAACCAAATTTGGCATGTGGAGGTTTTTGGAGGCAAGAAATGTTTCTATGGCAGTTCAATACCCCTCCCCATTTGAAGGGGGGGGGGGAGGCTTCCATACAGATTAAACGCAACTTTCTGCATTACTCGGGAACTAATCAAGTAAATGAAACCACATTAAGCATATGGGGGTTTTTGGAGGCTAGATTTCTATATACATAAAAATGAATTTCTGTCTGTCTGTCTGTCAGACCCTTATAGACTCGGAAAGTTCTCACCGACCAACGTGAAAATTTGTATGAAGGGTTTGTTGGAGGTGGGGAAGGTTCTTATGATTGTTTGAGACACCTATTTTCTCAGGAAGGGGGGCTCTCATACAAATAAGACACAAATTTCTTCATAACTCGAGAACTAATCAAGCAAATCGAATAAGATTTGGCATGTGAGGGGTTTTGAAGGCAAGAAGATTTCTATGGTGGTTCAAGACCCCTCCTCTTTCTGAAAGGGAGAGGGTGCTTTCATACAAATGAAACTCAAATTTGTGCATAACTCGAGAACTAATCAAGTAAATGGAACCAAATTTGGCATGTGGGGGGTTTTGAAGGCAATGATCCTCCCTCTCTCTGGAAGGGAGGGCTCACATACAAACGAAACACAAATTTCTACCAAAAATGAGAATTATCCAGGCTACTTAAACACAAAACGTGTATTTCTCGGGTAAGAATCATGTTTTGATAGAAGTTTGAACCCCTGCTCTTTGAAGAAAAAAAACTCATTCCGAAAAAACAACCATAAACGTCCCAGTTATATTAAATTTTACGTCATTTAGTTGCAAGCGTAGCAGCGCGCGCACCGGGTTCAGCTAGTAAAAAATAAAAATTGTAGTATTAACAAGTATTTCCTTCAAAATGAACGCAAATTGAACTTTTATAATATATCTAGGGTTTTTTTTTTCATTAGGGCGAATCTACAATTGAGAGATTCTCTCCGGGCTCGCTCTCTTTCATTCATTACAGCGCCGTTATAAAACTTTCGAGGGATTCTTTAGTACAGATCGAAGCACAACAGTGCTGGCTAGCATACTCTACAAATATTAGAATGAAAAACGTAAAGGTGATTGGTTTATGAATGAAAGAGAGCGAGCCCGGAGAGAATCTCTCAATTGTAGATTCGCCCTAACAAAAAAAAAACCCAAGATTTGTATACATTGACATAATGAAAAAAAAAATCAATGTGCCAATATTCAAAAATTTATATACCACTACATTCAATAAGGGTAAGGGGGAAAACAGGGTGCCAGACGAAGTGTAGGCTGGAAGATTCTGGCCTAAGTCATGAATGACAACAACACCTTCCTTGATGTAGATCGACAGATCAAGGTCAGCGAAGGGCTAATTGTCTTCCGACAGTGTACAGTTAGCTTGCTACCCCTAATTTTTAACAAACCACCAGATGAAAATCCTAATGTGTATTGCTTACTGTTCATGTCTGTACTGTAAGAGCATTTCGCTGGAAGGAGATCCTCTATCCTTTCCGTGGGTTTCGTGTAAGTGCTTCTGCTCACGGGTCCACATCCCCGTTTTTGGCCCTTCATACAACGGAATAGTGAGGATTACATTTGATCTTGCCATTGGGAGGAACTCTACGCCATGGCACTGGTGGTGGCTTTCTATCACATTACATCACATCAACCAGCGAGTCGGTTGCACATCATCAAACTGGAACGTATTCAGTATCGGTGTGTACGTATTGCAACAGGTTGCATGCAGTCGATTCTTACGATGAGTCTTGAAGTGCTGGCCGGCATGTTGCCACTCTCGGTTCGGGTTTCAGAATTGTCTCCCAGGCTCCTCACTAAGTTTAAAGTTATGATCCCACAGGTGATCGATAGTTTGAAAAAGCTTCTAGAGCTAAATATTCAAATTCGCTGTATGATTTTGTACCACTTGTACATAACACCCCTTCGTATGTCAACACTTCACCTAATATTCCGAATCGCGTTGCTTTGGAAATTCGATTCATTTTAGTTCATCCATGTGAGCCGGTAAGGGCTTTATCCTAGCGTTATTTTATCATCACTTTTGTGTAGGCCCGATGTTATTGTTCGATTCCGGGTAATGAGAAGGAACCAGGCTTTCTCTCGATACTGTTTCCTTTGTCCAGCAAGGCGATGATCTTGCAAATGTCAGATCTGCTGTATCTCATCGACACGGTGACGGATTTCTTCAGCCCGTTTGCCGGCAGTAGTAATTAAAAACCATCGAAGGGAAGGTTTTCACTGCTTTCGTCATGGCTTCTGCAGAACAACTGATATTGATGTCAATTGACAGTAAACATTAGGTTTACTATGATTGCACAGAAAATTAAATTCAGGACTGTGACGAAGTAAACTTGAAAAATTCAAAACACAATCGCTATGTATCCGTTGAATCCATGTCGGCTATTGTGTTTACGAAGCAATAAGCTTTTTGACTTGTGATGAGCATTTTTAAAAGTTTTATTAAACAGAGCGCCGAAAATCATAGTCGCCAAAAGAGATAGAAACCCCGGAGAGCCCGCATCATTTCATCGCAAAGGAATTGAATATGCCAAGGAGTACCGTCGACGGCGTTTTGAAACGGTATTCTGAACGCTGGTCAACAACAAAGAACTTTAGGAACTCTCTAAAATCGACAGCTGTCAGTGGGAGATGTTGCAAAAAGTGCGGAGCCAATGAATCAATGGTTCAAAGAGTCAAAAAACGAAGTGGAATGATAACGTACAAGAAGCAGCAGGCAGCAAAAATATTGGAAAAATAGAGTGACGTGATCAAGACTCGTGCTCGAAAGTATATTAATGTATATGGTTTTCTTAGAAGAAGTCCTTTTTTATTAAATTTTTGACGATGAAGTAAATTTTGCAACATTTCCTGAAGCGCAGTACTACATAAAACTAGAAAGAAAAACTCTTCAAATCCAAATCCTTGAAAAAAAAAAAAATTTGGAGGAAAGTATCTTGTTTGGCAGGAAATCTGTCAATGCGGAAGTCGGAGTTCTTTTTTCGTGACGATCGGAATAGTCAATAAGTTTGTGTACATATGGTACATATGGTGTGAATGGTTAAACAAAAACGTTCGACGCCACACCGAAAGCACATTATTTTGATCTCATGACACATTATTCAGGTCTCCTGGAGAGCCATTACGCATAGAATTTGCTGGCAATTATGAAAAGAAATTATGTACAATTTATGCCAAAAAATATGAATCCACCAAATGTTCCATGGTGTCGACTCATCGAGAGATACGGGGAATCTTCGGAAAACCGGTCAATGTTTTAAGAACATCAGTGACTTTCGCAAGAAATGGAATTCTGCCAGTAAGAGGATCCCGGATAGTACTGTCGTGAATCTCATGGCAAGGGTTCAAAGGGTGCCTAGAATAGGATAGTAAGAGCAAGTGAACTAATTGAAGCATACACAGAAAGATCTTTCGTACATTGTAGGAAAATAATACGAAAATCTACGAATATACTGTTCTAAAATATAAATGTCTCTGGTGGTTGTATGAATGATTGAGAGATCGCGGGAAGTAACATTATGAATGAAGACAACTTTTACAACTTTTGAAGACGCTTTCATCTTAATGTCAGGAAAGATGACAAGCAATATGCATGTTTTTGTTATTTCGTATATTTAGTACAACTAACATGTTGGCCTTCTGTCTTTAACGAACTCAAATTAAAAAATGTCTGCAAAAGATGACTTTCACTACACGAAAACACATCGATACACCATTTGTATAAGCTTTGGCTTAATAAAGCAATGTAAAAATAGGATTCAGTAGGATTGTATCTTATGTGTTCCAAAGCAAATGTGGTGAACATTTAGAAATTCCAGACTTTAATATATTGATTTGACATATTTCACTTCTAAATATCCTGTTACAGATCGTGAACTTATGTATCGATCCGAATGTTTAGTTACTTTGATAACATTGAGATAACAGATAAATTTGATATTCTTGCACAATGACACCAACAACTAATGCACATTGAACCAACAATGAACTACGCTAGGAAGGAATTTGAATTTCTTATAATTCAATGAACAACTGGTTGACCTTCATGGCAATTGAAAAAACAACCAATTTGGCAAACAGGTCCTACTACGTATCAGAGATCAATTAACAAAACTAATCCTATAATATTGTAAATTTATTTTTCAATGTTTGGGCACAGTGAGTGGTGTTTGTTTCACATAGACTATTACTGAGAAGGTTAGAGTGGACAGACATACATGGTTGATGAGATTTAATTTAAATAGAAGATTTGCGAATCAGAAACGGCTATAGGCACCGACTTTACAACAAAAGGTAATCAGCCAAATTCAACAAGTTCATCAAGGTACCCCATAGCCCAGTGTACAAGTTTGTGAAGCTCATATCTACCGCACTCTGTAGTTTTGGAAGTTTTTCACGGCTTGTTACATAAGAATTCAGTTGACAATAAAGGGGCTACAATCTTGCAGGAATGATTTCTTTCGATGGATAATATTTTAAATGAGGTCGGGAATTTGATCACTGTTCTGCAGTGGAATTGTCGAACTCTTATTCCTAAATTGAAATCTTTAAAATGTTTAGCGCACAATTCTGGTTGTGACGCATTCGCTCTTTGGCTCATGGTTTTCTTTTGAAATAGATCTTCCATTTCAAGATTTCAATATTATTCGTTTTGATGGTAAGGATTTGCGTGGACTTTTGGGGATCAAAAATTGCTTCATACTCTATTGAGTGAATATTCCTCAAATTCCAGATATTGAAGTTGTCACTTGAAAGGCTGGTATTAAAAATAAAAGCCTTTGCATTGCTACAGTGTTTATTCCTCCGAGAGCCTCAATCAACAAAAAACAACTGTCAGATATTTGTTCGGTCCTTCCTGCTTCATGGTTGATCAGGAGAGTTTTTAACTCCAACGGAACAGGCTGAGTAGAGCTGTATGATGATAACAAACGGTCTCTTCTGACCTCTGTGACAACTTCAATATGATTGTTCAAAACAATTGAGATGTAACCAGTTTGGCTGGTATATCATCAGTTGGCAGTAGATTAGATCTCTCACTTTGGTCGAATTTATTATCGTTGGATTGCACATTGAATGTGATTCAGGATCCCCACGGTAGTGATCACTTGCCCATAAAAATGTTGATTGCCACCGAGTTTGATCCGTCGGAGTCTATCAACGTTGCGTATGATCTAACCCGTTGTATCGATTGGAGAAAATTCAGGACAGCTAAAGATGAAGCCGTAACGACGGTAGAAGGGCTTCCACCGCTGGAAGTTAATAACATCCTCTCCAACCTGATCTTAGACAGCGCGCTTCAAGTTCAAATTCGACCAATTCCAAGATCGCCATTGCGCAGGAAACCTCCTTCTCTATGGTGGGATCAGCAATTCACCGAGGATTACCGTAAAAAGTCTAACGCGTTTAAAATTGTCCGTAGACGTGGAATACCTGAGAATTTTGCAGAATACACGGTACTCGAAAGTGAACTTAAGAGCCCAATCATGACCAAGATACGCGATTACTGGCGACACTTCATGGACGGGCTTTTCCGTGAAACGTCGATGAATACTCTTCGCAAAGATTGTGTAACCGAACTACGAGCAACGAGAACAAGTAGTACTCGGACCAATGGATCCTCAAATTTGCGCGAAAAGTTTGTCCAGATTCTGTGCTGGCACGGATGATTCCTCGCGGATCCGAGAATTCAATAAAGGAGATCAGCCAACCCTTTTCAATGGTAGAACTTTGTCTCTCTCACATTTTTTGTACGGCTCCAGTGGCTGACCGAATCAAGTTCAACTGCTTAAGAACCTCTAAAACGTCGCTAAGAGGCGTATGTTGAATTTGTTAAATCAGTTTCTAAAATTCATCATTGTACCGGATGATTGGAGACGAGCGAGAGTTATTGTCATTCCAAAGCCTTTTAAGCCCACGTCTGACTAAAACTCCTATGGAACCATCGTGATTTTTTGGACAAAAGGGTTGAGATGAACAACCTACTTTCTCAATATATTGGCTGTAAGGGTAAGGGAACGAACGACTATCTCGCGTTGCTTTTCATAGATATTCAGTTAGGTTTTGCAAAAAAAGAGCAACTGGCTTCTGTTTTATTGGATACTAAGGGGGCTTTTAACTCAGTATCTACTCTTAGTATCTAAGTTCTTTCAGATAAACTCCACGCTTGTGGTTTTTTATTGGATAATTTTTTGAACAATTTGCTGTCAGAGAAACATAAGAGCTTTTCTCATGGAAACTCTACAGTTTCTCGATTTAGTTACACGAGTCTCCCCCAGAGATCATGTTTAAGCCCCTATTGGTATATTTTTTATGTCAAAGACATTGATGATTGTCAGAGTAACAACTGTACGTTGAGACAACTTGCAGGTGAAGGTGTAATGTCTGTCACGAGACCCAGTGGGGCCGATCTACAAGGACACTTACAGGATACCATAGATAATTTGTTTTCCAGGGCTCTAGAGCTAGGTATCGAATTCTCTACGGAGAAAATTGAGTTTTTAATTGGGAGCATATCCGCAGGATCTCACGTTGTACGGTAGTTTTTGTTTTCAGTCGGTGGCTCGGTCGCACATCATCAAACTGGAACGTATTAAGTATCGGTGTCTTCGTATCGCGTTAAGTTGCATGTACTCGACTCACACGATGAGTCTTGAAGTGCTGCTGGCTGACGGTTTTCAGAATTGTCTCTCCGGCTCCTCACCAGGTGTAAAGTCATGAGCCCTAAGGTGATCGAAAACTTTGAGAAAATTATGGAGAGTGTGAGCTGTTTAGTGATACACAAAAATCGAAAATTTGCAGAATTTCTCGTGTATTAGTACACGACACTGAAGAAGTCTGCACATTGTAGACGAAATACGCGTATCTGTCAAGATAAGCAATAAAGGTAGTTGGAATTAAATGGAAATTACTAATCATTCTTCTTATTTTCTAGTTTAACTTTGAGAAGCTTCTCGAGTTGACTCCTTAAATTCGCTTCATGACTTTGTACCACTTGTACATAACACAGGATGTCAGCCCTTCGCCTAATATTGCCAATCGTTTTCGCTTCACCGACTTCAACAATACGGCTAACTTTGATTTATCTATGAAGCAGGAGCTTCATGGAATCTCAGAGCATCGTCGTCCTATAATTGCTCCGGTGATATTTGCTGCAAAGTTTGGCTAAGTTGATTCCACTAAAACGTTCTTCACTGACGGGTCATTGATTGAGGAGTCCACCGGCATTGGTATGTACAAATTTATAGAGCCAATCGAAAACTTTAAGCTCCTTGTTCCGTGTACGTTGCTGAACTAGCTGCAATACACTTTACATTAGAAATTGTTGCCTCACTAACACCGGATCAGTATTTCATTTTCAAGGATAGTTTCAGTTTTATAGAAGCTATTCGCTCCTTGAGGCCGGTAAAGCACTCCTCGCATTTTCTCATGAAAATGCAGGAGCTTCTAAGAGCTTTATCTCCACGTTATTTTATCATCACCTTTGTTTGTGTTCCTTCTCATTTTTCAATTCTGGGCAATGAGCGAGCGGACTCGCTGGCAAAGGTAGGCGCTATGGAAGGCGACATTTTTGATCGACAAATCGCCTTTTTCTACTTTTTTTTTGTCAACAGCAACTCGTCAGCTGTCAGTACAAATGGAGTAAAAGAGATTTGGGACGATAGCCACATTCTATCATGTCCAATCATTATTCTTTGAATGCTCATTTATACCGTGTTGGGCTGAGCGACAGCAATCTCTGTGGATGTGGACAAGGTTACCAGGACGCAGATCACATTATTTGGTTTTGTGCTGAGCATCGTGGAATACAAGTTCGAGATATTGTAGCTCCACATGATCTGGCGTTTATGAAATCTCATATATGTGTTTTTGGCTAACATAAACCTTAGATTGTAATGTGTTTATCTTGTTTGTTTTCTTTTTACTCCAGTATGTTGGTTTTTCACCTTCTTCTTTGAAAATGTATCAATAAAAAAAAATGCAGTTAAAAGTTAACACCTAGAATTTAAAAAAAAGTTTTTTGTCGATCATTCTTCCAATTTCCGCTCGCTTTTTCCAGCCACAAAATTGTTATTCCCACTAACCTCCAGACGGCAGCAAGTGATCGGTTCTTCTTATCTTAGCTTTAACTATTAACTTAAGATTGTTGAACTTATTAAAAAGTATTTGGGTACCCATTGCATATTGGAAATGCACCCACGAAGTTAGTGGGCAATTATGGGCTCAAATTACCCCGTTTTATTTTCGCAAATTTTCTCACATGTGTCTTACCGATGGTGTGTGCATTACTTCTTATTAATTTCCTTAATAATTTCCTCCTAATATCTAACGCATTATTTATTTTCGTGTTGAAACCCGTCATATATAGATCAAAGAAATAGATTGAAAAAACCTTTAACCTCTACCACGAGAAATCAAATACTGTAGCCCTGTTAACCTTTGCGTTTTTCTGTCCATGCTTCACTTGCAGATGCACGGAAGTTTGATGATAACATAATAGTGCTTCTTTTATCTTATCAGCCCAGCTTCGAAAAGCTCCACCCTCTCGAACTAGACATCAACGACCGGTTAAACCCTTCAGCTGTTTCACACCGTCCGTCTCACACTTCCTAATCACCAAAGATAGGGCTGACGTTGAAAACGCACACGACCTTGAAGCAACAAGTGTGTAAAGATGTTGCTTCCTTCCTCCAAGCAAACAACGACGCTGGTGAGCCCCGTATTGATCTTGAAACTTTGAAGGGACTTTATAATTGGGTGTTTATTTCCTTTTCCGCGTTTGAAAATGCTGCTGTTGAGAGCAACTTCATGGCAATGGCACCAAAACTTCGACCGTGCCACAACGTGCCAAGGTTAATGACGACGATGACGACGACGACGGACGAACCTGTTTTCCACGTGTGTGAGAGATCTAGCCATTAAAGGTGTTGAGCCCTTTTCAAGAGCACGCACAAAACAACTCGAATGTCGCATCACAGTCGCATCGTACCGAGTGGGCAGGTGTGTAATAGCGTCATTTTTACACTACCAATTCGAATGCGTGCTTTGCTTATGTAAGAATTTAAGCTAATGTTTTTTTTAAATAGTAAACATACTGTAACGACACCTACGGTTTTCAAGGGCTTCCAAATTGAAACGCAATCGCATTCATTAGCTGATTGTGAATTCGTTGCCTTGTCCCTTGACATTTAAAAATAGCGCTACCTCTGCTAGACTATAGACGACTGATATCACATAACGTCGAGAGCGTATTTTTGGTTGTTTGGGTGAGCATTTTTCCACGTGTTGTTGCTTTGGCACCGCGTTGCGATACTATTTCCGAACAATCAATTTTAGACTTTGGTTGTGGTAGATCGTGTTTTGATATGACTTACATCGTGGCACAACGTTGGAACCACGTGGTGCGGATATGGAATGAATCGCAAAAGTAAGCACTGTAGTATGGTGTTGTGCATTTCACACTTCGATGCCAGGAATGATTGTTAATATTTTGTGCTTCGGTAGAACATAACTATATCTAACCATAATCGAAAATTCAGTCCTTCCTAGTTGAGTTGTTTATGCAGCCGGGAAATAATCATACTGCTTTGTAGATAAAGTGCGCAAAATTCGGTAGATTTGGGGCTTCATTCGTTGTTGTTATAAAATCATCCCAAGATGTGGTCTTTTAAATTGCGTCGATGTAGTTCTTACACTTCTATCGTCTGAGTATCAACACTAGCAAAGTTAATCTTCATTCACTGCGAGTATCTTTCTCTGCCAAAAATACAAATCTGTGCCCAAACAGCAAACGGCAACACATAAATTATTTCAGCTGTATTTTATTCATGCGTGTGGCATTGAAAAAGGTTTCTCTGATATTAAAAAGTTGTAGGTACACTTTTTTGTGCGTTTCAGGTTCACTTTTTTGTTCCTGATTAGGTTACTATACGGTGTTAGTAGTAAAGTTTTACTTTGCCCTAACCTTAAACCTCACATCAATGCATTGGTTGATTATCTCTTGCGGTTATCATTTTTTAGTAAATAGGTAATGAGAATAGATTTACTGTTGAAATTATGCTACAATTATTATATTTTTGATTTTAAGTTTCAAATTCAACTCCAATTTTTGTTTTCTATTTGATAATAATTCTGCTACCATGCCACTACGCAAGGTTACAAATAGTAAGACTTCGTCAAGACAGTTTGCAAAGTCCATTCACATTTTTTAAATCTTCTGGTGAGCTCCTGGTATATACTGATGATTATCAATTTACAGTTTAGTAGTGATTCAACAATCAATGTTAAGATGTTTTCCCTTACAAATCTGTGCAAGATTTGATTAGAAATATGACCAACATTTCAAGGGTGTAACGATCAATATTTGGTCGACCAAAATTCAACGCACTTCTTTTACTCGAGTATTTATGAAACCTGCACACTGCTCAATTTTCGGTGTGCGCATGCAGCACGTTGCCTTTATTTTTTATTTTAACATTTGCTCTTCAGTTACCCAAATGACGTGTTTTAAATTTTCTTTCTTGGATTTTCAAGCGTACTGTCTACTCCAGTAAGTTTATTGTGGGCTCTCGAATAAGTGTTTTAGATATACTTCCACTATTATTAAATTTTCGTATTAGTTTTATTTTGTGGCATGTACAATCATACCCTATGTATAAGGGGTCGACAAATTTTCTTAAAAGAAATATTCTTATGCTAGACCTGCAACTTCCACCATGATGTTTCTTTGTAATTGTGCCATTGCCGAATGAGCAAATGGAGGACTGAGCTCCTGTTCCCGCGTTAATTTCATTGTTTCTATATTGAAATAACGCCGATCTGTTGTTGTTGTTGTTGTTGTTGTTATTGTTGTTGTTGTTGTTGTTGTTGTTGTTGTTGTTGTTGTTGTTGTTGTTGTTGTTGTTGTTGTTGTTGTTGTTGTTGTTGTTGTTGTTGTTGTTGTTGTTGTTGTTGTTGTTGTTGTTGTTGTTGTTGTTGTTGTTGTTGTTGTTGTTGTTGTTGTTGTTGTTGTTGTTGTTGTTGTTGTTGTTGTTGTTGTTGTTGTTGTTGTTGTTGTTGTTGTTGTTGTTGTTGTTGTTGTTGTTGTTGTTGTTGTTGTTGTTGTTGTTGTTGTTGTTGTTGTTGTTGTTGTTGTTGTTGTTGTTGTTGTTGTTGTTGTTGTTGTTGTTGTTGTTGTTGTTGTTGTTGTTGTTGTTGTTGTTGTTGTTGTTGTTGTTGTTGTTGTTGTTGTTGTTGTTGTTGTTGTTGTTGTTGTTGTTGTTGTTGTTGTTGTTGTTGTTGTTGTTGTTGTTGTTGTTGTTGTTGTTGTTGTTGTTGTTGTTGTTGTTGTTGTTGTTGTTGTTGTTGTTGTTGTTGTTGTTGTTGTTGTTGTTGTTGTTGTTGTTGTTGTTGTTGTTGTTGTTGTTGTTGTTGTTGTTGTTGTTGTTGTTGTTGTTGTTGTTGTTGTTGTTGTTGTTGTTGTTGTTGTTGTTGTTGTTGTTGTTGTTGTTGTTGTTGTTGTTGTTGTTGTTGTTGTTGTTGTTGTTGTTGTTGTTGTTGTTGTTGTTGTTGTTGTTGTTGTTGTTGTTGTTGTTGTTGTTGTTGTTGTTGTTGTTGTTGTTGTTGTTGTTGTTGTTGTTGTTGTTGTTGTTGTTGTTGTTGTTGTTGTTGTTGTTGTTGTTGTTGTTGTTGTTGTTGTTGTTGTTGTTGTTGTTGTTGTTGTTGTTGTTGTTGTTGTTGTTGTTGTTGTTGTTGTTGTTGTTGTTGTTGTTGTTGTTGTTGTTGTTGTTGTTGTTGTTGTTGTTGTTGTTGTTGTTGTTGTTGTTGTTGTTGTTGTTGTTGTTGTTGTTGTTGTTGTTGTTGTTGTTGTTGTTGTTGTTGTTGTTGTTGTTGTTGTTGTTGTTGTTGTTGTTGTTGTTGTTGTTGTTGTTGTTGTTGTTGTTGTTGTTGTTGTTGTTGTTGTTGTTGTTGTTGTTGTTGTTGTTGTTGTTGTTGTTGTTGTTGTTGTTGTTGTTGTTGTTGTTGTTGTTGTTGTTGTTGTTGTTGTTGTTCTTGTTGTTCAGTATTTACGTGACGTTCAGCTTTAGGTGGGTTCGTCACACCAGGGAGACAACCTGGACCCTACATATCGAACCCATCAACACATGGGCCGGCACCAACGGCTTTACTTCCCTTCCGAAAAAGAGATTTTTTGTCTCAGAAAAACCCAACGGCGCCGACTGGATTTGATACCAGACCGACTGGGGTGAGAGGTAACCATGCTCACGACTACACTACCGGCGCCATCGACTGACATATATGAGCAAAGTTTGCATTGAAACAGTCATCAATACGTATGAAGAAAGATCATGATTTATGTGTTTTACCACTAGGTGGTTTATGAAGTGTTCAAGTTCCGTGAAGTCTGAATTTCTTACAGGAAATATTTCAAACATGACGCAGATTGCAAGTTGATCAACCTAAAAGTTATTAGTAGTTAATTGAAGATCATTGATCTGATTGATGGTGGCGAATGGACAACACAGTTGTACAGTGTACAAACCCATTTGTGTTCATAATTAGCTACTATGGTACGAGTAGAAAAAAGGTATTTTGCCGTTATCAGTCAGATGCTGATAACTTTACTTTTAAGTTTTCTAAGGCCATTAGGTTCGGTCTTCGACAAAATTATTGGGCAAAAAATTTACACTTGACACTTGACGACGATTGAAGACTTAAAACGCCACCTAGTGGTAAAAACTGAAAACGTGGTCTTTCTCCGAACATTTTGAAGATTTTTCAAACTTGATACTCAAACCGCTATACAAACCTGCATGGGAAATGCGTCAATGTTCACCAATATGGCTTGAATTCGAACCATAGCACAATGGTCAGAAACGTCAAATTTCAGGTCAAATGTTTTCAGGCGAGTTTCTCTACAAGAAAATATTCATTGTTCGGCTTGAAGGAGGTAGCTCATCGAATCTTCTGGTCCATCTCTAAGGCTCTTGCTATGAGGTACCAGTTGATTACACACCGATTGCCTGTTGATTTGGTTTTCATCATTTTGGCATAACGTTTACATTTAATATTGTACTCATTTATTTCGCTGCTACGTCGTAGAACGTTTGTATCAAGGTACTAAAATCAGGTGTGATACTGGCGGATATGTCGCAATCCAGTGTTAGACCCCTTACTCTCAATCTAAGGGAGGCGAAGGTACACTTTTCATTTTTGTTGATTAAATTGCAAAAATTCATGTTTGGGACACATAGATACTATCATTGCTTTTTTTTGTCAGTGAACAAAAATATGTTAAAACATCGAGTTTGAGGACAGACTTAAACTAACAGAAATGATGCTGTTGGGGCCACTCACAGGTGTGGGTGGTTTATTTCAGTGGAATTCAAAATTCAAAAATACGTTGAAATATCGAGTTTGAAGACCGATTTAAACCAATATTTAGGATGCTTTTGGCGCCACTAACTTCAACAGTAGCAAGTAAAGATTGGAAAAACTGTCAAGCTTTTTCTTAAAGAACATACCTTTGTTCACAAAATCAAGCTTTCATAATGAACGAAAACACCGCACACATTTTAGGTACACAAAAATCTACTATAATTACTAGACCAACTGCGATGTTCTCGTTCAGTCGAGCACTCGACACTGAAGAAGTTTACTGAAGAAATAGGCCTGTCTGTCAAAAGATATATATTAAGCTTAGTTTACATACATTGGATCAATGAAATAAATTAATCATGAATTTCCTGAAAATTGATGGATTTCAATAAGGTTATCCAAGAAAATGCCATAATTGGTCTACGATCATCAGTTCATTTGCAGTACATTTAAAATTTAGTGCATTAATTCTTGCTCATTTCATTTATTTCAAAATGGCGATTGGAAATAATCACAGTTTTGCCAAAACTTTATCTTCGCCGTTTTAAAACCACATTGAAGCTAAAATTAGTTTATATTTGTTTCCCATAGATGGCTTTTCGCTTAGAACAACTGCCGGAAAGAAGAACAATCAATGATTCCAAATTTAAAAACTAAGTGGTAGTGCATTCACAGTGAATAGCTACCGTAATTGTACCATTTATTAGAAATGCTTATATTTATGAAGAATATGTTTCTACTGATCCCTCCATCACGATTTTTGTATTTAACTTAGGATTAAGCACAATTTCAGCACAAAATGATTCTTTTTGCTGGGGTTGTGGTTTATGGGGGGCTAAGAGCGGTGTTGTTGATTAGCGGCCAAATTGTTTGAAACTGGGCTTAAAAATGTACTTTTATACGAAAAGTGGCCAACCGAGTTTTAGACAATTTGGCCAACAAAACTCCCCAACACGAAGAGAATCATTTTGTTTTGTCTTGCCAAAGTCCTGCTTAACCCTACATATTTTTGTATGGATCAAGAGGTTTTCTTAAACTCCCCTAAATACGTGAAGTTATTTAGAACCCCCTACTTGAGTAGTTGTTTATGTTGACTTCCCTCAGTGACAATTTGCCATTTAATGCATTTACTGGAGGCAAAATGGTTTTAAAATGCTTTTTTTACTGAGCATAATAAGATTATATGTAGAAGTCCGTAAACGGCATTTTAAAACAAAATTTTACGCGGTCATAAAGTCAATATAAAACCTTTGATAGCAGTTAAAGGAACTTGAGCATACAAGGTTTTAGGTTCGTTGTAAACAAGCTGTGTAGATGCTTATAAACCAGACTAAAATATAAAACCTATTGGCACCTCTTAGTGCCATAATAAAACCCAATTGATTTCTAGTGGCTTTCATAAAACTTCAATAAGACTTAATATAGCAGGATGGTTTTGGCAATATTACTTGAGTAAACAACATTACTTTCAGCTTAACTTTCTAAAACAAGGTATGCACTCAAATGATCACGCCAACATGTACAACATAAGCTCATTATATAACTTAAAACGGGGAAAGTTACCTTGCTTCAATAGATGGTAGTATTACATCATCATTTTGCGATTACCCTAGCTTTTGGTTTGATGGAGGCGTACCATATACCTTGAATTATTACTCCATGTAACAAACAATTCATAATCAAATCGCTGACATATTTCATAATCAATGAGATCAAAAACAAATTTTCATAACATTAATAATGAGCTGAGAAAAACAAAGTTTTATTTTAATGTTTGAAACATTATTACTATATTCAATCGCACATGTTACATGCCATGAGATTAGGAATGTACAATGTGTCTCACAATAGGTGTCACCTTTTTTCAGTCTTGGTTTATTTCAGCTAGGTAATTTTAATAGCGGAATCGATTTTACCCGTTTAGAGTGTATTTTTTTGACAGCTTACCGCTGATGATAAATAAAGGATTCTGTTTGTTTATATTTATCAGCTACCATGGAAGCCATACGGGAGTAAGTTTTAAAATTACATTTGCAAAAGCTTAGACCGTGTCAGATATTCAATAGCCTTCAGCAGTTCGGAGTTTTGTTTTTCGTACCTTGAAACGGTTCTAGGAAACTGGAAATGTCCATATTCAACACAAAGGAGGTGCTAGACGTACTGCCAGAACGAAGAAAAAGATCAAATGTGTGAGGGAGCGAATAAGACGCAATCCGGCCGTATCTGGCCGTAAATTGAGCAAACAATTTCAAATGTCCCCTGCTTCAATGAACAGGCTCCTCAGACATGGAATGCAAGCCGTTCAAGAAACAACGGGTTCACGGGTTGAAGGAGCGTCAAAAGCAAGCCAGGGTCCAATAAGCAGAAATCTTTTGGTTCGGCACGGTGACTGCGAGATTTTATTTTTGGATGAAAAGCTCTTTCTTCTTCAGGACATTTATAATCAATAAAATGATCGTGTGTATGGCAAAAGTCTTGCAAATATTCCAAGAGATAAACTAGCTGTAAAATGCTATCAGAATGTATCGAAAATCATGGTCCATGGCATGGGACGCCGCTTCACGAAAAGGAAAACTTCCTCTTCTTTTCACAGAACCTAACGTAAAAATCAACACTGAATATTACATCGAGCAGGTTTTGAAGAACCACCTGCTTCCTCATGTTTCAACACTGTATGGGAATACACCATATTGTTTCCAACAGGACTCAGTTCCAGCTCACAAGGTAAAGAAGACACAAGCGTGGTGCGCGGAAAATTTGCCCGATTGCATCACAAGCGAAGAATGGCCTGCATCTTCACCGGATCTCAACCCACTTGACTACTTTGTTTGGGGTTATATGCTTCAGAATATAGACCCTACGAAAGGGCTTACTTTAGATTGGTTCAAGAAACATTTGGTTGATATTTGGGACCAAATTCCTCAGGAAATTGAGGAAAGGGACGAGAGATTCGAATTGAATTTATATGGTTTATTTCTATAACATGTATCTTTCAAATGAAAAATAAATGCAATGATTTGGTTGATTTGTTTTGCTGTAATCCCATTTTGTTTTAGTGACACCTATTTTGAGACACCCTGTACAAAAACCAACGCACTGAAGCTTTCATATAATAGTGGTTTGCAACCTTTCATGCTGGAAATCTGCATTTCTGAGTTAAAATATATTATACGAGGTTAAAGAATCATACTATGCGTTTGTCAAAGTTTGGGTCCTCCCTTAGCTCAGTCGGCAAAGGCGCAGCTACAAAGCAATACCATGCTGGAGGTGGCTGGGTTCGATTCCCGGTCTGGTCTAGGAATTTTTCGTAAAGAAAAATTTCTCGACTTCCTGGGCATATAGCGTATGATTGTACTTGCCACACAATCATACTAATGCAAAAATGGTACTTGGCATCGAAAGCTCTCAACTAATAACTGTGGAAGTGCATTTAGAACACTGAGTTTAGAGCAAGCAATAAGCTAATTGTGAAAGCAATAAGCTTGAAATGCTAAAGAAGAAGAAGAAGAAGTTTGTCAAAGTTTGATTACCAGGCTATCATGGAAAATTATCCATCACGTCTCTTTGCATACAAACCACAAACAAATTTTAATGCAAATAGTTTAACTTATTTATTTATTTATTTTTGAATAAATATGCACTACAATACATATATCTACACTTTTCATAATTTGCTCTGCGCTGTGACTTAGGATCAACGGCTCCTGTCTATAAAGTGGGTAACGTAAGTAAACGTAAGTTACATCGATAAATAATATGAATGAAAAGTGGGTACGTCAAAATTTAATTTAATTGACATTAAGAGTTGTTTCTCTAGATTCGAACAGTTTTTAGTGCCACAGCAGGAGTATCGACTGGCACGGATTACTCAATTTGTTTATGATTGGTACTTTCGACCTAATAAATTGTTGGAATAGGCCAACCAGTTGTACAGGAATGGTTTCAAATTAATAATACACCAAAAATAAACGATCTGAGACGAAGGATTTATGTTCAATAGTGGATATTTTTATACTTCTGTAATGGAATGGATGTGTTTATTTTTTCAAAAACTTAATGAATAAGAGTTTAATGTTTCACTTTCTATTAATCAATATATGTTTTACCGATTTGAATAACGTTTAGTCCCGTTGTGCAGTACTCGCAGCTGATCAAACTAACCTATGGTCTTCTAACCGTACTACAAAATTTAGATTTAAGTATCTAAATTTTGTTTTAGTTATTAAGATTTACCTAAGATTTACGTAAGTACTAGATTTGACAATTAGTTTCGAATGTGGCTTTCTATGGAGCAATAGAAAAACTAAAATTTTTGCGCCATTTTAATATTTCACCTTTTATAAGAACGTACTCAAAATTTCATTTCGATCTGTTCATTCATTCTTTGTTTACATGCCATTTAAAGTTGACGTGTGAGTGTATTTTTTAACAATGGAAAAATCCGAATATTGTGCAGTGATTAAATTCATCGTTTTGGAAGGTTTATTGGCTACTGAGATCCATGCAAAGATGGTGAAAGTATTAAAAGAGTCTTCTCCTTCATTTCCAATCGCTGGGTTTTGGAGTTTAAGAGTGGCCGTACAAGCGTTGAAGGCGATCCACGCTCAGGACGTCCAAAAAGTGCATCAAAACCAGTAATCATAGCGAAAATACAGGATATGGTTTTGGAAGATCATCGATCGACTGGGGATGTGATAGCTAACACCATAGGCATCTCACCTGAAACAACATGGCATATTTTGGCTGAACTTTTGGGTTTTAAAAAAACTATGTGCACAATGGGTGCCGCATTTGCTAACAATGCCATAAAAACACGTTCGAATGCGATTTTCTTAGCATCATTTGGAGCAATTTCGAAAGGATAAAAAGGATTTTCTGCATCGATTTATCACTATGGATGAGACTTGGGTCTAACACCATGACCATGGGTCAAAACAAGAGGCTAAGGAGTGGTGTGAACCAGGCACTTCGGCTCCGAAGCGAGTTCGTATCCAGAAATCGGCCAAGAAGGTGTTTTATTGATAGACTATCTTCAAACTGGTAAGACAATCAACTCTGATTATTATTGTGACCTTTTGGACCAGTTGGATAAAAAAATTTGTGAAAAAAGACTCGGTTTGCAGAAGAAAAAAATCATTTTTCATCAAGACATTGCACCAGCTCACACAGCTCAAAAAACCATCGCGAAAATCAGAGAATTGGGGTACGAATTGTTACTCCATCCACCCTATTTGCCAGATTTGGCTCCCTATGACTTCTCATACCCCAAAAAATTCCTTCGTGGAAAGCATTTTTCATCAAACGAAGAGGTTATAGCCGTCGTAGAGGAGTATTTTGCAGGCCTTCCAGAAAGTCACTTCCGTGATGGGACAACAAAGTTGGAAGATCGTTGGACCAAGTGTATTGATCTTATGGGACACTGTACTGAGTGATTTCCAAAAAATAAATGTATTTTCATTTCCGCTTTCAAAACTAAAACAAAACTTTTCGCGTGAACTTGTTATTAGGAAAAATAACAAATCACTTTTAATCAGAATAATTCACGTGGGATTGGTTTTCTCCAGTAAACAATGGATCGTAACGTATTCAACGTCTATGGGACCGCAGGTTCGGTAAATTACCTTATGTGCTGTTATCGGTAAATGGGATGTTGGATGGGAACGTGCGCATCTACGCCAGGGGCGTAAAGGGTGTACCGTTTAAAATCCGAACACACAAAATTCATTCTCAAAATTTTAGTTGTTATCCGATTATCACCATATTTTCAGGGAGTAAAATAGTTATTCAAGTTAGTTCTGGCATCATTCATTTAATTTATTTCGCCTTTACATTCGAATGCGCGAACCTTGGCCTTAACCTCATCCATAAGGTTCTGCACGACCTAAAAATTGACAGATTTTTGAATATTAACTCATGCTTTCTTCATTTCTTCTACACTCTTCACCACTTTAGGTCATTCTAGAAGGTACTCCTTCATAATGGCCCAGTATTTTTCTATTGGGCGCAGTTCCGGAGTGTTTGGGGGGTTTAGATCTTTCTGGAATCTGGTTGAAGTCCGCCTTCACATATGTCTTGTCATCCATTACGCAGCAGTGTGGTTTCGTTAACTTCTGGTCGTACAACTTCCAGGCACGGCTTTTTGCGACCGTAATCTCTTTCTCGTCACGGTTTGGAGACTTATGAACCTTAAACGTACGTAGTCCAGCTGGAGTTTTGTTATTCTGCACGAAAGTCTTGCTCACATGCAACATGCAACTTTTAGCCACATCTCGAACTGAGGCGTTTGGTTTCCGTTCAAAGGCCCCAACCACGCGCTTGTGATCGTTCTCGTTGACCTGACGACTTTTTTTTGGATCTTCGCTTCCGATCAACAGTCAGACGTTCTTCGAACCGTTTTATGATACCAGACACTGTGGAATTCGCGATTCCCAACTTTTTTCCGATGGCATGATACGTTTTCGCGAATGCACTATTGTTTCGTCGCCATTATGAAAACTTTTGCGCAAATGAGAAAATCAACACACAGAGTTTAAACAATACACATTACACCCCGTTCACACTACAACTTATATTACGTGATATAGACTATCTTGATATCAGAATCTATACATCTAGTTTTCATTGGAAATAATTTGCCTGGCATTTGATATCAAGATACTCTATATCACGTAATATAGGTTGTAATGTGAACGGGGTTTAAGACTATGCCAAAAGTTAGAGCAATTTGAGTGTGTGCGAATTTTAAACGGTACACCCTTTTTTCCACATGAATATTCAATCTTGAATTGTAGTGGAGGATATCTTTCACAACTCTAGAAAATTCCATCCATAATTCGTAAACATTCTACTTTCTTTAATAACACCCAGTAACAAACTTGTTTATATGCAACAACCTACACTGTAAAACACAGCTAAATAGTTGTGCTTCCAAGAAGCCTTTTGCAATGTTTTGTGTTGGGTTATAGATAGGTTAGAGAACGGAAATTATCGAAACAACTTTCAAAATATGCGAGCGAAAATATCGAACAACGTTAGGATTTTTTTGCTGTTGGAGGAGGGGGTGAAATGTAGTGCAACTGTTTTGTGTTGCCTTAAAACTATATTTTTAAATTTGATCGCATCTAAATCACCCTGATCATTGCCATTTTCATTTTTAGCTTGGTGGTAGTCGTAGTCTGAAGATAGTTAAATATAGGCAAAAATGCGTGTGCTCATGCGTGCGTGCGGATTTTGGTCAGTTTGCGCTAGTAGAAATGGACACGGACACCGATTTTCGGTTGTGTAGGTTGCCATGGTTCCTGCAAAGTGATGCAAAGAAGAAACAAGACGCAATCAACTCGTTAAGTCTGTAGATTTTTGCCTGCGGTGCGACGGCGACGAAGACGACGACAAAAAAGACCGCGACGATTGTGCGTATGTGCGTTTGGATGCGAGTTTGTCCAGAAGAATAAGACAAAAATCGCGTAGCAAAATACATAAATTTAAAGAACAAGGTTAATGACCTTATGGTACGCCCAGTCAAAAGAATGCTGTTTTTAAGCTTTCTGGGAAGTTGTGCTTGGAAGCAAACTTCGATTAAGCGTGATTTTTTTGTGCTATACAATGATTAAAAGTGTTGCGATGTTTGTTTTTGTCGTTTGAGCGAATTCAATTATAAATGAAAAAAATTGCACTGTTTTGCTCTTTTGGTACATCTAGAGCTCAAATTGACTCACATAAAACAACCTAGATCAAAATGTTACTGATTAACTGAATGCATGAATTGAACCAGCAGCTAAGATGAAAGAAAATTAAATAAACCGAAAGATAGGCACACCTCCAGTTCTTTGATGAAAAACGATTCTATTTTTGTAACAAGCTTATTATTTAAAAAGGATCACATCTATGAATAAAATCGAGATCTAATGACAAACAATATTCAAAATTTATGATAACCATGAAGATATAGGTTCATTTGCTTTTTTTAAATTTATTAACCTTTTTTAAGGGTGCTCTCTCAAATCAATTGCAATGCACAATATCTTATCAACTTAAGATCTGTTTATTTTTCTATTTCTGCAAAATTGATGCTTTACACTAAAATTTTGACGTGCATGAAAAAGTCTTGCCTGCATCAAATTCATGACTGTGAGAGCATCAAAAGTGAATAATTCACACATGTACGAATCGAAAGGATCTCAAAAGTGACACTCTGGACTATTTTTGTTTGTCTGATTTGCACCGCATGTATATGTGTGGGCACTCACGAGTGTCTGCTTGAGTTTCACCATCTCCAAAACACCCAATCTTCTACCGCGCCAAATGGAACCGCCCCATCGTTGTCGTCTACTATGATGAGATAACAAAGTTTTGAACTTGACTCAATGTGTGTCTAGCACGCAAAACTGTCCCATACTTACATTAGAAATTAGATACATTCACACACATTGTGCGTGTTTAGCTAGAATCGTAAAAAAGACACAAACATATCTGCAGTTTAATGAATGTGTTTCTTGAGAGATTTTCCGCTGCAGTCGACCAATATTTTCTTTAAAAAAAATTTAAACGCTTTTGAAGCATTCTAAAGTTTTTCTTTCTTTTTATAAAACCAATTACTTTTCACGCCCAAATCATTCACTGTGATCTGGTTGAAACTAGATTACATGACTTGAATATGGTTTTTGAACGAAATGGTCACCAATGAAGGTTCATGTTTTTCTCATTAAATTGCGCCCTAAAAATAAGAATAATAAAATGCGGATAGCAACTATACCAGACTAGTGTAAAAAGTTTTATGACCTTTAATATTATTTGTTGGTAAGAACATCTAGAACTACGAGACGATATTTGGATGATTGATTGTTTTTAATTTGTATTTATTTTCGATATCAAAGTAAACCGATGATTCTAGCTTCTTCAGCTTCTAGCCGGTGATTTTAGTAGACCTCAATTTTATCTTATTCATTCATTTGAATGCTTTGATATGATACCACCTATTGACATTTGTTTACTTTCTCTCAGCTGTTACCAGTGCTTAAGTAACACGCCTAGTCAATAGGTTTCACCTGGTCCAATATCAGCCGTTTGCCAATTAGCTAGAGTGGTATACCACCACCTACGTATCGCCACGCATATCCTCTCATGTCATGGCCTTAGCATCAACGTTAAATTAAACAAAAAAAAAGTATGGTGTGCGTAAGATGCGAAAAGAGCACATGTGTTCGATCATCAGTCGGGTGATAATTTTCTTGCATTCGTATTTTTAGACCTGACCCGCCGTATATTAAATGCGGTGTGGATGCCAGGTTCTTTGCTTCGTTCAGAGCCCTTCCTATTCATTGACCAAGCACGCACTGAGCGTGTGAAGTATGGAGCAGTGAGTGGCTGAATCACTTAGGAACCTTAAAAGTTGAAACCTGAAACGGGCTGTGTTTAAGTTTGCTATTCCTGTCTCATGGATTAGGGTTTTTATAGCCCTGGTGAAGCTAGGTTACCTGCTGCGTTGTGTTTTGTGCGTTGCCCCTCGTGGGTTGAATTGGACTGTAGAAGTATTTGCTAGGGAAGGAGGCAGGAGTTTGTTTGTACGCGAATACGGTGTTGACCAAATCGAATGATCGGTTTGTGGTGCGATCGGGGGTTTGATTGTCCCTCGTGGTCGCCAACCATTGAGTGCTTTTTTATTTGTTAGAAATGAATCACCAACTCATATTTTACATTTTTATTGTTCTTATGCGGATTTCTCAAGCATGCTAAAAAATTTGGGTTTAATTTTGTATTGGAATTATTTTTATAATAGTCGGCAACCAATATTTTTTTTTAATTATTTACTGACCTCTTTTGAAAGTTCATCTCTTGTATATCCTTGTTTTTTTTTCTCATTGCTCGAAGTTGCTTGAAACCACCTTTAGACTCGTCATGGAAGTGTTTTGGAATGTTACCATTAATTTTTAAAGAAACTCATCCGACATTCATCCAGTGGTTTTTCTTTTGGTTAACGTCGATGATTTTACTGGTATTTATAAAGAAAAGTACGTACGAACTTATCGAGAAACGCGTTTATTACGCTTTTAAGACATTGTTGGCACTCTTTTGGCTCTTCCCAGAGCTACTTTTGTTATTGACTTTTTTTACGATTTATGCATAAAATTTTCTTTGTTCATTAAACCTGCCCGAAATGCCCATTTTTTTTATTTTTTTTTTTTCTGGAGAGTAGCTTTCAACTTCTACTTTTGTGGTTTTCTTGTGTGACTTTAACAAGAAACGCTTGTTTAAATTTCTTGAAAGTTCTCTTTTCACTCTTTCTTCGGATTTTTTTTTCTTTTATACAATCCATTTGTCAGGTACCTTCTCAGACAGCTTCAAATTTTTGTTTTCACAACTTTAGGTGATTGATCACAGTTAGTTTCAATTACCAACGCCATTCGAAGGTATTTTCGGGCTTTTCTCGAACTTCGTCATTTACCAAAACTTGCATCAGCTTTTTTGGACTACTTGAAGAAGCTTTATAAAGGGTGATACGGTCAAAATTTGGTCAAGGGAAAACGCGTGTAAATCGGTGAAATCGTTTATTTAAAAAATCAAATTAAATTTCTTTTTCAAGTTCAATTAGTATAAAATTCAGGAAAAATATTCAGTTAGGCTTCCGCTTTTCCAAATCCGAATTGCCGGGCCTTACGCTTGACCCCTGCCATCAGATTTTGTACAGCCACCTTGTCCACCTTCTTCGCCGCAGAAAGCCAGTTTGCCTTGAACTGCTGCTCGTCCTTAGCAGTTTTTTTGGTCTTCTTTAGGTTCCGCTTGACAATAGCCCAGTATTTCTCAATTGGGCGGAGCTCTGGCGTGTTGGGAGGGTTCTTGTCCTTGGGAACCACCTGCACGTTGTTGGCGGCGTACCACTCCATGGCCTTTTTACCGTAATGGCAAGATGCCAAATCCGGCCAAAACAGTACGGAACAACCCTGTTTCTTCAGGAAAGGCAGCAGACGTTTATTCAAACACTCTTTCACGTAAATTTCTTGGTTGACAGTCCCGGAAGCTATGAAAATGCTGCTTTTCAAGCCACAGGTACAGATGGCTTGCCAAACCAGATATTTCTTTGCGAACTTTGACAGTTTCGTGTGCTTGAAAATATCTGCTACCTTTCCCCTTCCTTTTGCCGTATAAAACTCCTGTCCCGGAAGCTGCTTGTAGTCGGCTTTGACGTAGGTTTCGTCGTCCATTACCACGCAGTCAAACTTCGTCAGCATCGTCGTGTACAGCCTCCGGGATCGCGCTTTGGCCGTCGTATTTTGTTTATCATCGCGATTTGGAGTCACTACCTTCTTGTAAGTCGATAGTCCGGCTCGTTTTTTGGCTCGATGCACGGTTGTAGACGATACACCCAGCTTATTTGCGGCATCTCGGAGAGATAGGTTAGGGTTTCGCTTGAAACTACCGGCAACTCTCTTTGTCGTCTCAGCGGCTTCCGGTTTTCGATTTCCCCCCGATCCAGACTTCCTGGCTGTCGACAAACGTTCCCCAAACACTTTAATTACATTTGTAACGGTTGATTTGGCAACTTTTAGCGATTTTGCCAACTTTGCGTGCGAGTAGCTCGGATTTTCGCGATGCGCGAGCAAAATTTTGATACGCTGCTCTTCTTGCTTGGACGGCATTTTGACAACTGAAGAGTGAATTCCAAAATCAAAATAGGAGCAACATTCTACACACACACACCTTCAAAATGAGGGGTGTTCAGGTTTTTTAAATGCAAAATTGAAAGAAATACGTCAAGTTGATATTGACCAAATTTTGACCGTATCGCCCTTTAAGACTTACTCCAAAAGGTTGTTATGCTTCCACTGTGTTTTGTTTATTTTTTTTTTGTTCGTTAAGGTATAAGGACTGTATCGAAAATAAGTTATCCACATATTTTTCGTTTAAACTAACAGTGGGATGTTAGGCAATGATACCATCCTTGGTTCGAGTACTACATTACCCATGCCCTTTCGCTCAATTTTCAATACTTCTGTTCTATTTCCAACCTACGGTACAATGACGGAACTTTCAACACTTTCTCTTCATATCTTTCATTCTAGCAAACATTACTGTCTACTCTTTGTGCCTCATGGTGATGAACGAAACATCTCCTTCTACATCATAATTGTTACTCCGCGCACGGAGAATTAGAGTATGTTCAAACTATTCTGAATTGAACTGCGATGAATCTGGGATTGAACTTCAACATTGTGAAACCCGGATGAAATTAATATTATTCTTTCGCGAATTTTCGAATTTTTGATCCAACACTTTTCATTAAGTTTCAGGCAAGTTGTTGGCACAGGAAAAAATGTAGAGCTATCGTCACGGTTTTTCTTAGCAATTCCGTTTATTTCGGCAAAAGGCTTTAAAGTTAAATATAAATTTGTTTTAAGAAAAAAGAAATTAACTAATAATCAATACATACTCAAAATTCAGTGACTTTCTGTTAAACAGTACATCTCTTATGCCTGTGGAAACTCTTTCTTGTGACTTTACCTAGTATAAGTTATTTGTATGATTTTAGTAATGAGTAAGCCGGGGAATAAGATTTATCATCTACTTACAGTTCCTTAATCGTATTATTATTTTAAATAATTTTAATAGCGCGACCAATAGTCCACTTAGCGCAGCAATACCTAACCTAGAAAACGTAATTTTAATTCTAGTTTAAGTATTCAGTAGGGATTTGTTTTAAAACAAATTAAGTTCTAGACTTACGATAAACTCAACTCCACTCAACTCTACTCAATTTAAACTCAACTTATTTACTTTAATTTAAACTACTAAATCATGTTACAGTCTCATCCAATTGTTGGCTGCATGCATGGAATTACATTTGATTGTTGTTTAATACATATCAATTATATATCCTATGATATTCTACTTCCACTTATACTCTCTCAAAATAATCATACAATAGAAGTGTCAATCTACTACAGCATCCCAATGGAAGATTTCGCTTTGTCACTAACGGTCGTAAGGCCTCCCGCAACACAAGTGTTTCATCACATTTTTAACGCCTTAGACCATATATTGTTTTTGAACTCCTGCATATTCTCAGCTGCTTTACCAGTCTTTTAGAAGACCCTCTTCACAATCGCCCAATAGCGTTGGATAGGCCAAAGCCTAGGGCAATTCGGCGGATTCATGTCTTTGATGTCTCAACTAAATCTATACCCTTTTTCGCGAGCCAATTTATTTGATTTTTTATTTGATTTATTGACATGTCAAGTTTCAGTTTCAAGCGCATACTTTATACTGTACCTATGTTGTTGCAGCAAAGAAGTCGCGAATTCAAATTGTAGTTCGGAAAAAAATCTTGCACACTTGGTGTACTGTGAAAGGTGTGACATTTAATCAAATTGCAAAACGAGTAGGAATAGCACCTGTAAGTGTAAAAGCAATTATTGAGAAATTTGGAACGCACAATACGGTTACCGATTTGTCGTGATCTGGACAAAAATAAGGCGCCAGTGATCCCAAATTAGAGAAATACGTTGTGAAATTGATCAATAAGAACAAATCAATTTCTATAAGTGATTTGGCCAAAAAGGCAGAAACTTCGTATGGAATGATCCAACGAACCGAACGACGGCCTCAAAACATATAAAAACAGAAAAAACGCCAAACAAAGTTCTAAACAGAAAGAAACTGCCAGGAAAAGATCGTGGAAGCTCTATGATCGAATTTTAGAGAACGACGATCAGTGCATATTAATGAATGACGAAACTTACGTTAAGGAAGATTAAAAAACTCCTTTGACTCGGAGAAGTTCAATCAGGTTGAGAAGATCGAACAAAAGGTGCTTGTTTGGCAGGCGATTTGCAGTTGCGGTTTACGCGATCTGTCAAGTAGTTTTTAAGATGCATTCGAAACAAGAAGAGCTACGCCAGCAAATCTTGGGCGTGGTGATCGATAATCCTGGTCAGTTGCACAGTTGGATCGGCAAAAGGCTTAGAATCCACCATTCCACCGTGTCCCGCGTTGTGAAGATGTTCCAGGAGACGAAGACCATCGAGCGGCACGCTGGAAGCGGCCGAAAACCGAAAACGGAATACCCAGAGAAGGCGCGGAAGATAAGCTCACAGTTCGATCACAGTTCGAACGAAACATGTAAATTTATGACGACTTAGATGTAACAAATTTACCTCCGTCATATCCAATAGAAATTTAAGCGTGATCTTAAATTTACAGCACAGAAAAATTTTAGCTGTAAATTTACTCGTACTTAATAAATAAGCGCTGTTAATTTAAAATATGCTTTAATTTACCGGTCGAATTTGTTGGGATTCGAAAAAGCGGATTATCTGTTTGTATTTTTTTGCTTAAAAAAATAAAACGAGCAAGTTATTGATAACAATCTTTTTATTTGCTTTTTTTTAAGTTTTCTACAAGAAAATTCCATTTGTGTTCAATCGTTTTTTTTTCACACATCGACAGAGAACAAAGAGCAATCAAATGACTTTTTCTTCAGAGTTCACAATTTTCAACCGGGCACTTGTAATCATGTTGTTTTCGGTGAATTCAGACGTGGTTCATGAAATCGAACCTTTTTCCGCTGCGATTTCCACAGTCACACATAAATTTTTCGAACATTTTCAAAACGTACTTCAAAATATTCAGCTTTTCACTCCCGAACCTAAACGTACACAATATGCCGGTGACAGCTTTTTGATTCTAACATGAGAAGCTGAGCAGTGATGCTGAATTGTGTTGAGCTCATGTAAATTTCAAGCGTTTGATTTGAAAATATAAGAGCGTGTCGTATAATTATATGTTATCGATTGCAAATATGAATTCAGGCTAGAATATGTTTTTAAATGTGATAAAGTTTTACATGAACTTACTATTTACTGTATACTGTATGTTCAACGATTAATTATGCCGACGAGTTTTCGGTGAAGGTTTAGATTACATCATAAGTAATTTTCATAATTTTTTTCTGTGCAGTACTTTAAGAATAACTCGAACCTTTCCACCAGAGACGTAGCCAAAAAGGTTAGTTTGTCGAAGTGGTTCGTCCAGCAGACCATGAAGCGGGCTGGGCTACGTGTTTTAAGGTCAGGAAGGCGCCAAACCGGACTGACAAGCAAAACACGGTGGCCAAATTGCGGCTGGTCAAGCCAGGCTGTCTCGTCATGGACGACGAGATATATATCAAGGCGGACACCAAACAAATCCCCGGCCTCGAGTTTTTTGTCGGTACGTCCCGCATGAAGGTTCCGGAAAAGTTCCGGGAGAGAAAGATGGACAAATTCGCGAAGAAGTACCTGTTGTGGAAGGCGCTCTGCGAGTGCGGACGGTACAGCAAGCCGTTCGTTACAACCGGCACCATAAACGGGCAGATTTATCGAGAAGAATGCTTGCAGAAGTGCTTGCTGCTCTTCCTCCGCTCTCACCATGGTCACACGCTGTTCTGGCCGGATCTCGCTTCGTGCCATCACGCCAAGCCTGCAATGGATTGGTACAGGGCGAAGGGCGTTAATGTGGTCCCAAAGGAGGTGAACCCGCCAAATACACCAGAACTTCGTCCGATCGAAAAGTTTTGGGCGATAATGAAGAAGAAGTTGAAGCAAAGCGGAAAAACATTCAAAAACGATGAAGCTTTGAAGAAAAACTGGGAGTAATTGTGTAAGGAAGATTGACAAAGCCTCGCCCAAGATGTCATGAGCAGTGTTAAGAGAAATGTACGAGCATTCAGCTTGGGGGAGGAAATTCAATAAATAAATTATGCCAAAACATAGCTAATGTATAGTTATTTAATCCCTGAAAATTTGAGAAGTATCCGATCTAAAATGAATTTTTGATGATCATTTTGGTGTGTCTCATTTTTTTTTCGAGTACAGTCTTTACACATTTCAAGCTTAAATGATGTAGGGAAACTGCCCCCATATTAATATCATTGTTCCTATATTCATCCTACGATGAATCAAACAATTGGGCAGTGGAAGGATCGGTTTCGTTTTCTAATAATGTTTGCTTACGTTAAATAACTACAATAAACATTACTAACTAGTCCTGTCACGTGAATATCGTTTTATTTCAAGTAGGATGAATTGCAAAGTGATGAGATTAATACAGGTACATCTTCCCTACATGGAATTTTAAGATAAAAATTAAATTACTTTACCATATAAAAAGCGACTACTGTAAGCCAATACGAAAAGATAATATTCGTTTGTACAAATCACTCCAAATATAAAAGATAAAACTTCAATAAAAGATATTATTTTTTAAGACATGTTGTCAAAAAAATGTCCTTATACTGTTCTAGTTACATTTCAAAGATTGGAGTGATCGAAGAGCCCGGTTTGATGATTTCTGAAATAAATGGCTTATCTTATCATAATACCACTAAGCAAAATATTCTAAAATATAATCCTATACTGCTTATAACAGCATGCCAGTCTTTTATGAATATAGTAGATGAAGTTCAGAAGTACAGTTTTAAAGTAATTGTTATGCTGAAATTCTGAAAAACAAATTGAGCCTTTGATGCTTGTCATGTTGCTCCAGGCTTTTGGATTAATAGTTTAGAAATACAAGGATGATTCCAAAGCGTGCTGAAATTATTAATTACGTGAGAATGGAAAATAATATTATATGATTTAGAGGTATGTGAAAACAATTTGATTTATAAGTACACGATCTTTAGTCGCACCTCCTCACTTCGATATTGTCAAAATGACAACATTGCCTAGGCTACGCCAACCAGCGTCTTCATGTTTCAGCTGGCAGTCTTATGTGATCATATGACTCGTGGAGGCGTGAAGTAGGAACTTCTGAGGACCAGAGGTCGGTCGCACCCAATGAGGTCTATACAGGTGGAGAAGAAGTGGTTAAGTTGTATTAGTGTAATGCAAAATACTGTCATTGTGTTCGTGAGATGATGCACAGCCTGTTTTTTGTAAACATGCGTGATGTAGATCTCCAAAAACAACAATTCACAATAGCAGCAAATCACCAGGTGGAATGTTTATTTTCGGTAATTGGTATAGTTTTTTAAAGGTTTCGGCTGAAAAATACCTTCTTGTGCACTAAAAGGATGTTAAACTTGCTTTGTTATCATTCGCCGTTGGTCCTGACACGTATTGATGGGCTCAATATGTAGGGTCCAGGTCGTCTCCCTGGTGTGACAAACCAGCTTCTGGCTCAAAATCACGTTAATACAAAAAATAGTTGGACTCACTTTCATAAGCTTTTAGAACAATAACATGATCTGCTCTCATTTGGAAGTGAAAGTTCACACCAAACAATCTTGGTGATAAAATTCAGTTTATTTTTTCATGATCTGTTAAGATTTCATTTAACTCAGATTAAAACTAGATCGCAATTTGATAAATTGTTGATGATGAATGTGCAAAACTCTTAAATACAAAAGGAAACATGTTTTTTTATAAGCATATTGCATTGTGTTTTTTGTTTGGCCGTTCTTCAAGGCCACGGTTAAGACTTCAAATGTATTGCCTTGAGAATTAATTACGATGCATATCATAAATACCGCAACTAACGCCCGATCCGAATTTCCACAGTTGTAGGCAAAACCCAATAAATCAGATGCCATTACATGATTCCTAACTGGTAAGCAAATTTCAACGATTCACCCACAATTATCTGCTAATTGTTTGCCCTCTTGCTCGTGTTGTCTGCAGGTGGATTGCTCTCCTGCCCCGAAAAAAACAACATACAGAGTGCGTCTTTAAACCTATCAAATAATAAGCGTTTCGCAGAATGGTGTGTGTGAGTGCCTTCTTTAGAAAACACCGATAATCAACTAACAACACGCACTAAATGCGAAGCGGCCGCAGTGACCGAAAAGGAGCTGACCCCCTATTGCCCACCCTTCCGTTCGCGATTCCTTGGTGGCATCATGCATGCGTGGATTATGGCAGAGGAAGGAGGTAAGAACACCCAGAGACTGCCGCCAGGGGTTAGGAGTTAACAAGCGGAGATGATGAGCGGTATCTCCATCGAAGCCACAGCAGCTCGCATTCGCACTCATCTAGCAGTTGGTCCTACATGAGCACGGATCAAAACGAACAAGCTGCGTTTGCAGGCAACTTGCGGTGTGTTTTCATGTAATTCGTGTTCTTGTTGTTCTTTGTCTTGACTGTTCCTTCTTGTTGAGGTAATACTTGTAGGCAGATTCTGGTGCTGATGGTGAGCTTTCAGTGATTCGACGTTTACATTTTTGATGAAGCGATTGGCACCAAGTTCCCGGCATAGTGGGGAAAAATGTCGCAAACAGTGGAGGCGCATGGTAGTTGATGCGTTTTTACGACGGATTGTTGCATGATGAGCGGGATTGTAATGTTTTCTTCTATCATTTGCCGTATTACCCAACAAAGTTAAACAGTAAATTAATATAAATGGAAACAAAAGTTTCAAACATAACATGGTATGAAATTTACCAATTAGCTTTCAATATTAAGATGAACTTAACAAAGTCGTATATTTAAACAAAACGTCCCTTAATATAGCTGCGTTTTTAATCTAGTTACTGTGATATTTTAACCGTCTATTCCCTCCTTCTTGATACGAAATTGGCGTCAAATTTTGACCACCATGCTCACCAACTATGTGATGTGCGCCGTAAAGAGTTTTTTCAACGCCCATTACTTCGACTGTCGGTTCATATCATACAGCTTTGGTGTAGAAATCTGCAATCAGCGGGGTGGTGAGGAAGTGGTCAGTGAAGTGGATCCTCAGGGCAGTATCAGCTGTAAGGGGGAGCCGTTCTAAAAGAAGTGACCGAGATTGTTCTCCTTCCACACACACCGAAAAAAAGGTATTTGTGATGATCTATCTGCTCGTAGAGATACTATTTAGCTATGATCAGCCGACAGCGTTTTTTTGGTGCGTTCCGCAGAGTGCGTATATGTGCACAAACAAGAGAGACGAAAACGTTCTGCAAACGTTGGTTAGTGGTGATCGTTTCGGGACTTGATTCTTTTAGTTCGTGAATTCGTTTTGTTTGTTGACTTCACAGGTTTATTTTACATTTTTATTTTTAACTTGACCAAGATCATTTTTTTTTTTGCACATTAGATCGCGCTTGGGTCATTTAGGACAGAAATATGCTTGAAATGATGCTGATATAAATTATGCTAAGTTATGCGTTTCTTGTTCGCCTCGAGCTTAGCTGCTGTGCGCGTCTAACGGTGGTGCGTTGCTTTCAAATAGCAGGCATGGACTATAAATGCGTGTGCGACTTCTGAGAAGATCATTCGTGATCCCAATAAATGGGTTTCAATGGTTGGCTAGGAGAATACCACTTAAGTAAAAAAAAAATAGTAAAGTTTGACTTAGGAAATATCGCTTAGTTAGAATTTTTTTACTGAAATTGCAACATACAAATATTTAAATAAATATCCATAATGTTCGGGTGTGAAAAATTCGTTGAATACTACCGAATTCAAGGTTATTTAAGTTTGAAGCTTATAAACTGCTTAGTTGGAATGTTTTCAGTTGAAGAGGCTTGTTTCGGTCCAAACAAACTCTTTTTTAACATGCAATGAATGTTGGGAATACATTCCTGTAAGATTTCTTGAAAATGTAAATTGATTTTTGACCATCAAAATAAAATCATGTATTTCGACGCTGAATGATTTTATTTTGATGGTCGAAAATCAATTACCATTTTCAAGAAATATTACATAATTGTTTTTCCAACATTCGTTGCATGTTAAAAAAGAGTTTGTTTGGATCGAAACAAGCCTCTTCGACTGAAAACATTCCAACTAAGCAGTTTATAAACTTCAAACTTAAACGTCTTTAAATTCGGTAGTATTCAACGAATTTTTCACGTTCGAACATTGCGGATGTATATTTAAAATCGTGATGTTCGTATGTTGAAATTTCATTAAACATTTCCTAAATCATCGTTATTTCGACGCGGATGTTACTTTAGACGAAATGAAAACATGCTCTCGATTTCAGATGAACATAATCAAATTTTCTTGTGAAAACAGTGCTTTATGCATTTTGCAGCTTTAGCGCTCATGATATATGTGTGTGTGTATTGAATCTAACACCCATTGGCCAGTAATGGTAATATGAAAGAAATATGTTTGCAATAATCCTTTAAGTGACCATTGAAAGCAGCTTTAATTCATGAGCTGGAAAGTGATAGGTCTACTGCAGATACAGCAACCTATTTCAGAATGACTGGAGAATGACGTCAATTCACAAACGGCAAGGTAATAAAACATCAATAAAAATGAAAAAAATAGCAATAAAAATGTGTGAAATCGCCACTACATTATTAAACACTGTACCAACGAAAAAATAACAATTCGCACTAGAAAAACTTAAAATAGCAATAAAAAATTGATAATTCACTTTCAATAATTCAAAAGTGACCGGTAAAACTTTCAAAAAAAGCAATGGTAATTAGTATAAACGCCATAATAAGCTGATAGTTTTCTGTCATAATAATAAGTTCTAGCACTAAACATGTGACAAAAATCTTCATTTTAACTTGAGCTAACAGTGAAATCATAAAATCTCCGCGAAAATTGTGTAAGCCGTAGTGAATATAATCGATTCCCTCTCGAAATGTGTGAGTGTCGGTAGTGTTTCCCCGTTTTTTGTTTGTGTTTGTGCTTCGCCCCCGCAGCCGGAAGAAGAGTGAAATCAGCTTAGTTTTGGTTATTAGTGGTAATATTGTGACACTCGGGCATAATTTATTAGTTTAGAGGGTTTTTGCGCTTTGTCGCGAGTGAATCGATGATTATTAGCAGTTTTGAAGCTCAATATAAAGTTGTCACATAACGGGGATTTGCATTATTGGTAGAGTGTGGAGTGAAAAAAAAGAAGACTAGTGCAATGTAGAGAACGGCCATTTGCTGGTCAGAAGCAGCAAACGAAAACAACGCGCATGGGCGGGTGAAAAGCTTGCACATAATTTTAGGTGCATTCACCACGGGGTGTACAGAGTTGTGTTATTCAGGTTGCATATCTAGCGGGCGGTTTAGTAACGTGAATTTTTGCGCATATTTAATCGCGAGTGCATGAAATTAATCACGAATCAACGTCGAAATTTTTTATTTTTACGAATGAACAAGATAGTGTGATAGAGGAGGCGGACATGGGTGAGATGTATCTAACTATATAACAAAAATCTTATTTTCAAAAAATACTAAATACGTGCCTGGTTTGGAAATTTTAAATTTCCAAATCTGGAAGTGTGTTGCAGTGCCCTTATCCAAATGATATCGGTAATGTTTACATGCGGGGCTTATTGTATGTGAAAGTAACCTCGGAATGGGCGTGACTCTCCAGACATTCTGAAATGGGTTGCTGGATCTGCAGTAGAGCTATCACTTTCTAGCTCCAATGGTCACTTGAATGATTGTTGTAAACAGATTTCTTCCTTAATACCATTGCCGGCCGATGGGTGTTAGATTGGACACACACACACACACACACACACACACACACACACACACACACACACACACACACACACACACACACACACACACACACACACACACACACACACACACACACACACACACACACACACACACACACACACACACACACACACACACACACACACACACACACACACACACACACACACACACACACACACACACATGTATAGTGCTAGAACTTATTATTATGACGGAAACCTATCAGCTTATTATTGCGTTTATACTAATTGCCATTGCTTTTTTTGAAAGTTTTACCGGCCACTCTAGAATTATTGAAAGTGAATTATCAATTTTTTATTGCTATTTTAAGTTTTTCTAGTGCGAATTGTTATTTTTTCGTTGGCACAGTGTTTAATAATGTAGTGGCAATTTTGTGCCTTTTCATTGCTAAATGTTCATTAATTAGTACCAGTATATATTTTAGTCATTCACAAACAATAAGCTCCACATGCAAACATTACAGATATCATATGGATAAGGGTAAAGCAACAAACTTCCAGATTTGGAATTTTAAAATTTCCAAACCAGGAAATGGAAATACTTTTTTTTTTAATATAGTTATGATTAGATAGAGCTTAGAAAAAGCCGCCTCCAAAATAACACTAGTTTTTTGATCCGTACAATTGAAAATTTGCAATGTTGATTCGTTATTAAATGCCGTAATTGCAATTACTTCCAACTCACCTTCAAATTCACTTCCAACGCACCTTCTTAAAGGGTATTATGGTACCGGGTGGGGCAGAGTCCTAGAAGCAAAACAAACGTTTTCATATGAAACACAATACACCGCACGGTCTCAAAAGAACGCGGTTTCATCCAAGATACAGCTCTTCACAAAGAACGACAACTTCCGATTCTCTTCCAATTAATAAAAAATTGTTTGGCGACTGAGATTTTGAGGCTTTTAACGCTTATAAACTTTGTTAAAAATTTGCGAAATTAAAGGATAACGGGACAGCTAAATAAAAAGCAAGCCCACCGATATACAGTGCATACTTCGATTTCCAGATTTGAGCGCTCATGAAGCAAAAAAGCGATCTAGAGATGAATTAAGCATAATCTACGAAAAATACAATATAATTTATGGTTCTTGAGGGCTCCGGTTTGCGCATTTTATACATAATTTTCGGATTTTTATACACAGTGCTCAAATTTGTCAAGATAGAGAATTAGTTCTTTTTATTTTGGAACGTGATTGGTGTTTAGATTGAGTATGTCACCTACCTAAAATAATCTCAATTGGCAGAAAAACAGCTGAGAAATTCGATTGAATGTTTGGCATCATCCCTCGTATTGCAAAAGATTCAAATGTTTACAATTTGAAGCACTGGATGAGTTTCAGTTTCCAGAGGAATGCTTGATATCATGCTAATAGAATGTTTTCAAAACGGGAGCAATAATCTGAATACAGAATGATCCAATAAGAAACGCAAATTGCAACACGTGAATATCTAAATAACTACAGTATTTAGATAAGACAAATTAACAAATTAGACAAATGGAAATTTTGAAATTCGATGGAGACATCAAGATCTAAACACAAGAATAGCTTGGAGTGCAGTTGTCATTATGAGAATTCTGTAATATGACTATAATTGTGCAATGATGTCCCATGAAGCTTTACCAACTCATAAGATTGATGGAGTTCTCGTAAATCGCCTTGTTTATCATGCCAAACACCTAGACCCGAACTCAAGAATAGTTTGGAGTACCGTAGATATTCTGAGAATACTGTGTTAAGATTTTCCTTGTAGCTTTAACAGATAAGTACGATCAAAACACTTTAAAGCTCCTTGTAGATCATGTACAACATCAAGATTGGAACTCAATGACAGTTTATATGATCTAAATCATCATTGTGTCCGTAACCATACCTGTTCAATATTGTTACTAGTTAAAAGAGTTATGTTTGAACAAGTTGGCTGAACAAAGTTCTTCTTTAACTCTAAAAAACGAATTTTGACAGCAATTTTTTCCCTTGGGTCGTATATCACCCATCCGCATTGAATCGGTCAAAAGGTTAGGTTCTCATATGCTTCCCAAAATTTAAACACTTTTAGTTTGAAACTGACTGGGGCAAATCATTTTAAAATTTTTTTTGGAATTTTTTGGGAAAAATTAAAATTGGTTTTTGTTTTTTTTTTATTTTTTCCTTTTTTTTTTTTTTTTTTAAATAAAAAATAATTATTTTTTTTTGGGGGTAAGGAGTGTATGGAAAATAAGCTATCCACAAACTTTCTTTCAAATTATGTTGAAAACCGATATTTTATTCATACAAAAAATTGATCCTTTATTGTACGAGGTTAAACTTGAACATAATGAAGACCGGATGAAATTTAAGTTATTCCTTCACGAATTTTCGAACTTTGGATCGAATGCTCTTCATCAAGTTCCGGACAAGTGTTGCATCGCATTTTTGGACGCTTGAGCCCAAATTTTTTGAACTCCTGCATGTTCCCAGCTGCCTTACCAGTCTTCTTGAAGACCCTCTTCACGATTGCCCAGTAACGTTCGATGGGTCGAAGCTGAGGGCAATTTGGTGGATTGATATTTTTCTCAACGAAATCTATACCCTTTTCCGCAAGCCAATTGAGAGTGGTTTTGGCATAGTGAGCCGACGCTAAATCCGGCCAAAACAGTGGAGGTGTACTATGCTTCTTATATAAAGGCAACAATCTCTTCTGGAGACACTCAGATCGATAGATTTCCGCATTTATAGTTCCGGTAGTGTAAAAAATGGTTGACTTCAAACCACAGGAACATATTGCTTGCCATACCAGTACCTTTCGACCGAATTTCTCCACTTGAATCGACCTGTCCGCATCGCTCACATCCTCTCCAACGACGGCAGTAAAGTATTGTGGACTTGGAAGGGTTTTTGAGTCCTCCTTTACATAGGTCTCATCGTCCATCAAAACGCATGCATCCGGACGCTGCGAAAGACGCGAATACAATTTCCGGGCCCTTGTTGCTGCTCGCTTCTTCTGTTCTGCACTTTGTTTCGAGATTTTCTTCTTCTTGTAGGTCTTCAGGTGGTTTCGCCTCTTGATACGCTGGATCATTCCGACACTTGTTCCTGCTTTTTTGGCCAAATCACGTATTGACATTGATTTGTTCTTCATGATTAGAGATTCCACTTTCTGCTCCAGTTTCGGGTTGGAAGAACCGGGTTTTCTGCCTCTTCCTGGTAGCTCATCCAAAGAATAGTGTTCCCCAAACTTATTAATGATGGTTTTAACACTCGCAAGATGAATTCCAAACCGCTTCGCCAATTTTTGCATAGTAATACCCTTATATCTTAGCCATGTGTCCAGAACCTTAATTTTCACTTCTTTTTCAATACGCGACATTTTGAAAACGCAGAATTTGAACCGCACAAACAAGTAAACAAAAGAAAGCTGACACTCAAACGCACAGCATGCAGTGTTCAGAGCATAAAAAACCATCACAAATACATGCGTACAACGCAAATGTATGAGGATAGCTTATATTCGATACACTCCTTAGTGCGAGTTGGCAAGGAATAATTTTTAAATCAAGTTGGGTAAAATTACACAAGCGTGATACATGATTCAAGAATAGAAGGCAGCGCGAAAATGAAATGTCATTGGTTATCGATGAAAAAGTAGATCACAGCTAGCCACGTCGTTAGGTATAAATAAAAGCTGTCTGAATGCACAGCCGGCATTCTCTAGCGTAACCATTTAATTCGTAAATGTGAGATATGTTACAAAATCACTCGATCAAAACATTATTATTTTACATTGATTTAAAAGTTTCGAACTTTGTCTACACTACAACCTATATTACGTGATATAGTATCTTGATATCAAATGCCATGTACATTATTTCCAGTGAAAACTAGATGAAGATATTCTATACCACGTTATATAAGTTGGAGTGTGAACGGGGTATTTAATTCTTTTTTCTTTGTATAGCCTACTTGTATTTATTGACAATTCATTGGTGGGCTCATATATAGTATAATCACATGAAAAATCGGTAAATAATGTAACTTCTTTTTTTATGCAGGCGTTGTCATCGTGGTTTCTAACACAATGCAGCAATCCTTTTAGCAATAATGTACTTCTTCTGGTAAATTTTAGTTTGAATTTTTTTTATTCAAATATTCGCATTACAGTTTTTGAGAACGTGATTTTGCCATCAAATTTTTTTTATCATTATGGTTGACTTTGCTAGACTTTTTTGAATTTGTTAGACGTAGACAACTTTCGGACGAATCATGGCGGCATTCCTATTTTTCGAGCCACAGTTCGAATAGAGCGGTTCAGATTCCTCTTTAGCACCTGCTTCACCTTCCTGCCTATAGCCCAATCAGCACGTCCAATATTTTTGTCATTTCTTGGTTACCTTTCGATAGTCAAACGTTTAGAAAATGTGGATCATGTATTTTGGAAAATGCAACCTTTTCGCGAGTCGACGTATCGAAAGATGAGGATTTTCATTGTGGCTCTACATTATGAACACTACAAACAATCACCCCAATATTATGTACTAGCTAAGCAAGGTCATGTTGCGAAATTATTGATAAATACACTAAAACAAGTGATATTCCCCTTGTGTTATGCTTTATCAAAGGGAAATATTTTATTAATTATGTTCTGCATGTATTTTCTCACTGAAATAGTGTATTTTATTCAATAGTTACTAAAAAACAGGCATATTTAATTCTCAATATTATGTGCCACTTTGAAGCCTTGTCAGTATTCATTCAATTTTACCAGTGTTAAGGGTCAGTCAAACAAAATCATATTTGCTCCTTAGAGAGTAATAGATCCAATGTTTTGTTTCTTTTATTTATTTAAACATCTTTTATTCATTTTTATTCGCATTAGAATAACAATTATTGTTGTACCAATTTATTGGATTATACATAAAAAAAAAGTTGGTTCTGAAATTAATCGTGAATGTTTCTTTTTCCTCGATTTTCTTTTGATTTTCTTCCTTAATCTTCCAGCTCAGATTCTTTTACTCACTTTGTTCGCTGCATAGCTGCTCTGGATTTTCACTTGCAAAACCAATAGGCTTTGACTATTTTCTCCTCTTCCCCTGCTAAAACCGTCGAACAATTTGATCCCTGATTATTTTCCCACCAGCATTCGAAAGTCTCGTGATGAATTTCATTTTGATATTGGAATGCCGTTTCAAATTGAATTATGACCAATTTTTGCCTAAAATAGAATAATAACAACATAATTTATCTTTGAAATGGTGACTTACTCTGGAATAAAGAGTAAAGAATTAGCAAAACTTTGTTGATCAATTTATATGACCCATACTACTGGAAAAAGTGGATTTTACTGACAGTATTATGGGTCAATGTTTTAATTCGCATAATATTGCACACAATGAATACCATGGCGTAAATTTAACGTTATTCAATGCATAAGTACCTTTTCCCTCGAGTCTCATCGATTGTTCTCCAACAAACAGTCGTTTACTCGGGTATTTTGTTTTATTTTCCACGATCGACTTTTTGTGGCTACGGGAAAAACCACACCAAATTAACAGTAAAGCGGAGCCTACTGATATCTATCGGAAAATCAATAAATTATACACACATGAACCGGGCGTTTTCCTGACAATCATTCAGAGAAATGTTAAAATCAAAACAAAGCAATGGCTGGCCCAGAATACTGGATCTTAACCTTAACTTTGTACAACACATGTAGATTTTCCCTTACCATTTTGGTGCAGAAGCACCTATCGATGTAAAACTAACTTATATTCCTCAAGAAACTCGTTCTGGACCATACAGCGTATTTGTTGATTACAGAGATTCCTTAAATAGCGTGGTAAAATGCGATATTGCGAGACATGTCCACGGAAATAAAATACGTAGTGTATTAAGTTTGATATAACTGGTTCCAATTTATTATATCTCATAATCCTGACCATCTAGATGGCTTCTATCTTCAACAAAGGGGTCCAGTAGATCAAAGCATTTTGATTGGTGACTATAAGTTATGAATTTTATCACTACGCGGTGCTAGTGTGCAAGTAAATTTCTTAAAATGCATTATCTATAGATCCTGATTAATTGGATGGCTTCAGTCTTCGACAAAGTTGTTCAGCAGGTCAAGGTTTTTTGGTTGTTAAAAATAAGTTCAGAATTGTCTGTTAGATATCCCTGAAAATAATTAGCACACCAGTGCCGCGTAGTGAGAGAATCCTAAACTGTTCGCCCTTTTTATTGGCCTTGATCTACAGAATAACTTTGCTCGAAGACAATAACATTCTATCACGATATATTTCGGAAAGGAACGTGGTGTACAAATTACAACGGCCGAGTGCTCGTGTTACAGTAGTTGGCGTGAGTGCTGATTTTTATATTTTATAGCAGCATTATGAATTATAGTGTATGATGTAGTATTATAATACTTCATTCCGTATTATGATAGTATTAATTGTTAAATATAGTGCTTGAAATTAAACGGAGAGAAATGTTACGCACCTGTTAAAATTAATTATTTTTTTCTGTGTTTAAAATAATTTCAATCTTGGTATCAACACTTTTGTTTCATTGTGAATTTTGATTTTTTTCCGAAACGCTGGAACATTTTTTATGAAAAAATTCACTTTTTTTCGTGGTGCAACATGTTTTCATTCTAGTAACACAACATGTTTTCATTCTAGCCTACAAGCAGATTTATGAATAAGTTCAACAGACTACAGGATGTAATTTCTATTAATATGACAACAGAAGTAATTCGTGGTAGACTAAGACTATATTTTAGAGGCCAACTAAGTGTGTAATGTGTAAAATATGTATGTCGTATTCTAATTTTAAGAAGGGTAACGGGCTTACAGCCTATAGTCCAAATACAAATACCAATACACTCAGTAAAATGGCGTCGAATAAAATGGAAGTGCGCAAACGCATTTTGTACGAACGGCAGCAAAATCCGAATTAATCGGTACGCGATCTTGCCAAGAAACTTAAACTACCGAAAAGTACCGTGTTTTGTGTTTGAAAATCATTTGACCAGTGCTTGCCTGTGGAGTGGAAGGTTGGAAATGGAACAAGTCGAAAAGTATGCTCACGACAAATGGACAAGAAGGCGGTAGCCATTATTGAGAAAAATCCCAATCATTCTGTGCGAAATCTAGCTCGCAAAGTTGGGAAGTCAAAATTATACGTACAAAAACGTAAAGCACAGGCAAGGACTGATGGCGTACAAAGTAATAAAGGTGCCCAACCGTGATGACAAGCAAAATTTCACTGCAAAAAGGAGCTTTACACCAATTTTTTGCAAACATTTTCTTGTATCACAATGGATGACGAAACAAACGTACTCGAAGATTTTAAACAGCTTCCGGGTCTGGCTTTTTATACCGCAATGCAAAGGCACGCCATTGCCGAGCATTTCCGGACAAGGTGTCCAAATTCGCGAAGAAGTATTTAAATTAGGAGGCCATATGTAGTTGTGGTCGAAAATTTAAATGTTTCGTCTCTACCGGCACTATCAACAAGGATGTGTACGAGAAAGAATGTCTGCAAAAGCGGTTGCTACCGTTTATCAGAAGCCACGACTCTCCAGCTCCGTCCTGGAATGGTATAAGGTACAAGAGGTCAAATACGTGCCAAAAACAGTCAATCCACCAAACTGTCCAGAACTTCGCCCAATAGAGAAGTGCTGGGCTCTAGTTTAGCGGAAACTCTTCGAAACTAAGAAGAAAGCAAATGGTACCGATGATTTCAAGAGAAGATGGAGGATCGTCACGGTGGGCGTATCTTAGGATATGGTACGGAACCTGATGGTGGGTGTACCACAAAAAGTACGAGAATTTTACATAAAGAGTGATTTTTTTTTGGCAAATAAGTAAAATATTTCACTTATGCCTATCGCGGATACAATTCTTAGTTTATAACTCTGTCGTTATGCTAAAGAACTATTATCAGCAATTTTGTAGTTGTGAAATTTTTTAATACGAATGGCTATAAATCTTTTTGTCAAAGTTTAGAACACAGTGACGAAAAGTTTACTTTCTCCATAGTAAAAGGCGTATTCGAAATAGCACATGCATATTTAATCACCAAAATTGTTCAGGAAATGAAAAAGTTATTATTGTTTACAAAATTCGTTTCATACAATTTTTTTTTCTTCACTCCAGCCATAAATTTTTTACCCGAATTTTCTTCCACTCCATCTCTGTTTTAATAGTTTTGGGATGTTTGCAAAGTTCCATCTTCATAATTGCCCAGAATTTTTCAATTGGGCGATGTTCCGGTGAATTTTATGGCTTCTTATCTTTTGGTACAAAATTGACACTGTTGGTTCGGTACCATTCCAACACGTTTTGAGCGCAGTGGCAGCATATTAGATCATCCATCACAATGCAACACGACTTGATGAGCAGCTTCATGTTAAGTTTCCGGGCGCGGGATTTCGCAGTGATGTTTTGCTTTTTATTTCGGTTTGGGGCTTTTTGCACCTTGAACACACGTAACCCAGCTCGCTTCATGGTTTTCTGCACGAAACCGACTGACACCTTGGACTTTTTAGCTACATCTCGTTTTGGTCGTTTGGTCGGTTCTTGAACTGTTGCACCACATTCCTGACCATGTTACTATCCATTGGACCACTTTTACGACCACTTCCTTTCTTTCTTCGTGCACTCAGATACTCCTTGAAGGTGTTTATCACACGAGGCACAGTTGTAATTGCATTTCCAAGCTTTTTAGCGATCCATCGGTGGTCGCCTCTAGATTTTGATTGTTAGTGCACACATTTTTTTCACGGGCAATAACTTGTTTCGACGACATGACTGGAACTACTGTGTAAATAACTATCAAACTTAACAAATGTAAGCAATACACTATGGATAAGACTTGCTCAAATTGTTTGGAGTTTTACTCGTACGGTTCAAAAGTTACAGAAGATTATCGGTGTGCTATTTTTAAAATACACCCTTTAGTTTCCATGTAAATTTCAAATGAGCTCAAAGATCAAGAGGCTTTTCAGGACACGTTTTTGAATTGTTAAGGGATAGAGGAGCTAACATTTCAAAACTTGCATCAGTCTAATGTAGATTAATCTAAGATGGCCTGGAAGCATTAGCCAGAAGTGAGTTTAAAACAGATTGTAGCAAGACTTTGCATTTTGAGAATCTGTTTTCGTTAATGAAGAAAAAAGCTTTAAATTGTCGCATTTTACATTTTTGCCCTTTGATTCAGATTTTAATTTGCGAACAAACAGGTTCATTTTAATCAAAAGATCAAGAACACTAAGTTCATTACCAAATATTAGCTGCTGGAGGAAGTTTTTGGAACAGCTTCATCCAGTGCTCCCGATATTTTTAAATTGAATCTAGTGTCACGTTTACAATAAAGTTCTGATCAACTAATTTGAAACTTCTTGCAGCCATGTGTATGAATAATCATCGTAAAAGATCAGGTAAACAATTTTCAGCAAAATTAAGTCATTGTCAACATCTTCCAGGACTCATATATGGCTAAAGAAAAGCCTTAAATTTCAGATAAAGGATCGTTACTTACCAGCAGTCAGGTTCATGCATTTTTGAAACTCTAAAATGAACTCGATTATTTCTTTCTTTTATGCACACTGTGCAGTGCATCATTTCGATAACGCCACAGTGGCCGTTCAGTTTGAAACGAATATGAAAATGAAAGACAGTTAGAACAGCACGCCTTTCTCCCCTTTTCAATGTCAAGGATTTCAAGGACGGTAATTGACACTGTCAGCTGCCCTTTCAATTTGATTTATTTGCATTTTGTTTCTTTCCCTATTTATGTTCTTACAATAATTATGCGTTGAAAGGAAAATTAGAACATACAGCGTGTAAAATTAACAAGTTTTCATATGAACAAAAAAAGTATAAATAAATATTTTCTGTCTTAGTAAATAAATAAGTGAAAGCTCTATCATCAGAGAGATGAAAAAGAAAATGATCATGGAAACCACACTTTCGTTCGTCCACATCGATTATATTCGATAGAGACACTAACGAAGCGATGGGAAACACATCGAACACATGCAGTTGAGATCTCTGTATGTGACGATGATTCTGTTGCTGGTTTATTGCGAGGCAACTTGGAGTTGGTATAACAAGGAAAGTCAATTGTTCCTTCGTCCGCCCGATCTTGTCGAATGATTCTAATATTGTCACGCCCTGCCAGTAGCTAACATTTGAATTCTTTTGATTGCTCCGTATGGGCATATCGGTTCAAGTAAACACGCTTGAATCCTTTAACCCGGATTTTTTGGGGGGGGTACATCCTTGGCAAAATTTTTGGGGAAAGGGGACCGGGGAAAAATTTTTTTTTTTATTTTTTTTTTTTAATTAATTAATTGAGGGTTTATAAAGGGTGTTTCGATCAAAATTTGGTCGACTTAAACTTGACGCATTTCCTTTCATCGTGCATTAAAACATTTTGCACACCCCTCATTTTGAAGATGTGTGCGTGTAGCATCATGCCTCTATTTTGATTTTAAGATTAGCACTTCAGTTATCAAAATGTCGTCGAAGGAAGAGAAACAACGCATCAAAATTTTGCACTCTCACGCCAAGTTGGCGAAATTGTTGAATGTGGCTAAATCAACTGTTACCAACGTATTAAAAGTGTTCTCGACAGCCAGGAAAGCTGGATGGGGGAAAACGAAAGCCGGAGGCCACAGCGACGACAAAAAGAGTTGCCCGCTGTTTCGAGCGGAACCCCAACCTCTCCGTCCGAGATGTCGCAAAAAAGCTGGGAGTGGCGCCTTCAACCGTGAATAGAGCTAAAAAACGAGCTATACTGTCAACTTACAAGAAAGTGGTGACTCCAAATCGCGACGATAAACAAAACATGTCGGCCAAAGCATGATCGCGAAAGTTGTACAAGACGATGCTGACGAAGTTTAATTGCGTGGTACAGGACGATGAAACTTACGTCAAGGCAGACTTTAAACAGCTTCCTGGACAGGAATTTTATACGGCAACCGGATGGGGAAAGTTGGCAGATATTTTCAAGCACATCAAACTGGCAAAGTTCGCGAAGAAATATCAGGTGTGGCAGGCCATCTGTACCTGTGGCTTGAAGAGCAAGGTTTACATTGCGACCGGAACCGTCAACCTGGAAATTTATCTGAGCGAGTGCCTACAAAAACGTCTACTGCCTTTCCTGAAGCGACACAATTGATCCGTTCTATTTTGGCCGGATTTGGCATTTTGCCATTACGGAAAAATGGCCATGGAGTGGTATGCTGCCACCAACTTTCAAGTGGTGCCCAAGGACAAGAACCCTCTCAACACGCCAGAGCTCCGCCCAATCGAACAATATTGGGCCATCGTCAAGCGGAACCTTAAGAAGACTCAATAAGCTGTTGTGAGCGAGAAACAATTCAAGGCAAACTGACGTTCTGCGGCGAATAAAGTGGACAAGGAGACTGTACAAAATCTTATGGCAGGTGTTAAACGAAAGACCCGGCAATTCGCATTCGGTAAAAAGGAAGTTTTGCTGAATATTTATCCTGTATTCTGTATTAACTGAACTTGAAAAAGAAAAAAAATCCGACTTATTAATAAAAACTTTGATCGACTCACACACATTACTGTTTGACCAAATTTTGATCGGAACACCCTTTTTCAAATTATAGCGTGAGCACAAATGACTCATATAATGATTTTATTAAAAATTTCAGAAACTAAGGTTTTAATCTTTTTTTTTTTTTTTTAATGGCACACCCGGTGGCCATTTGAATGTGAACTACCTAATATATATCAATTAAGAAATGAATTTTAATTGCAATCTAGTTTGTATCAAAGTTTGTTACATGAATGTTTTTCATTGGGATGCTGGTATTTTACTTCAAATTAAGGGAAACAACATAGAGAAATAGGAATTTGATGATCTCTTTCACCAAGTTTACAATACAGTGTCTATAAAAAATGGTATTTTTCTCTCTTCCCGATTTTATTACAGCCATTCACTGAATGTGAACATTTGGTGACAACACGACCCATCTGCTGTTTTTCAGCCAATTCACACTATGTAGTACAGTGGAAAATCTACCACGATATGTGGAGGGGAGAGGGCACCCCAAGGATTCCTCCAACCCTGCACTTTTAGAGCATGGATGATTTCAACGAATATATTTGTTTAGTTTGGATCTATATGACAACAATATACTGTTTTAGAAATCTCGATCGCTCATGCGTTCAAAATTTAGCTACAATGAAAACAAACTCTGATAAGATTTTTGATTTTCCGCAAATCATCGTTATTTTGTCGAAATATGTCCCAGAAATTCCACTGATATCAACTGCATTTGGCGCTACTTTCTAAAGCTAGGACACGATTTTGTGTCGTAAACCACTGTCAGCTAACACATGTGCGTGTGTTTTTCGCGAAAACGCTTATCAGTCATTCACCAGGCCGGGTATAGGAATAGACGAATAAAAAGTGTGTTGAGTGCACAACACAATTTCGTCATCCTGTGCTGCTGTTGCTGCTGCTGCTGCTGCTGCTAATGCAGGTCATTAGCCCCATTCTGTTTCTAATACGAGTGTGCGAATTTTGTTTTCGCGTTTTTATCACCATGGTATGGGTGGACTCACATTTGCGTAGGATGCTAGGTACGTGCCTATTTCGAACGACGGCGGTTGCAAAATGTGTATGCGCGAATCTAATCGTGTTTAGGTGACCGGGCGAACGAACGGTGGCTGCTTCTGCTGCGTTTGGTTATGTTTGTTAGGTACATTTAGCAAAAATATTTACGAAAACTTGAGGTGATACACAACTGCGTTTCAGTTCAAGGCCACGCATACAGGAAAATGCGCAAATTTGTGCAAGAGGTTTATGTACACATTTATATAGAGAAGTGAATTTAGAAGATTAGATGGTGGGGTTCGTTAACTGGTATAGGATGACTCTGTGGAACAAGAACATTTCGCGAAAAAATGAAATTTCAATGTCAGGTCATGGGACTTGTATGTGAAGTTGGTGCAATTGCTATTTTAAGACAGTCCGTTTGATGGCATACAATGTATTTGAAAATTAAGTTTTTGTACGCTTGATCTTAGAAGCAAAATCTGAGTTCTCTATGGTGAAGAAAGAGGTCGTATTCAAATTTTATTTCAAAAATAACCCAATTAAAGTACACTATGATTATTCAAGCATACCGGTTTAGAGCAACGGTGATAATATATTCTAATAAAAATCAGTTCATTTCTTTATTATCAGTTAACTTATCCCATCCGCAACTCCTGGGTAAAAAATATCTTTTTGTTGGAAAAAGAATTTTCAAAATAATTCGTACTGAATATAAAAGTTTCTTCATTATGATTATTTTAAATAAATGAAATCAAAATTCAGTTTAGTCGTGGCCGTCATCGCATGGTTTCCAATCTGATTTGGATTAAATGGATAAACAGCTACACACCGTTATGCAAAAATGTTGTATGTGTTTTTAGTCACAATAAACAGTACGTTGAGTCCGGTTTATAGAACATCCGTAATTGTCTAGTTGAGGTCCGAGATGTAGGAAACTTTCTAATTTATGAACTTAATCTCGAATCCAAGTAAAACATTAGCACTCTTTCAGCAAAACCTAACCGACTAAATGACTCCCTATGAGTCTGAAGACCAAACAGTTTGCAATGAAATCCGAAGCATGAAAGATTTATTGAATAATTCCAAAGAGCAGTACAGTCCTTTACAGCAACCCCCGTCAGATTACTTGGAAATGAATTCAAATTAACTGTATGTTTCGGCAATGATATCGGTTCATTTAGCATTAATGCCAAAGCAGAATCAAGTACCCTGAAAAAACTATTTACGAACCAACTCGGGGGTTCGTTAGTTATTCTTTCCAAAATTTGTTTTATCCTTTTTCATCTCCCATCCCGAATACCCGCACCTCCCTGTTCACTCCACCCATCAAATTTTGTACAACCAATTTTCCCAGTGTTTTTGTAATTTTCACCCAAATTTTCTTCAGCTCCAGCTCTGTTTTAATTGTTATGGGATGTTTACAAAGTTGCGTCTTCATAGTTGCCCAGAATGTTTCAATTGGGTGAAGTTCCGGTTAATTTGGTGGGATCATATCTTTTGGCACAAAATTGACTTTGTTGGCTCGGTACTACTCCAACACGTTGGGAGCATAGTGGCAGGATGTTAGATCAGGTCAAAACAGAGTTGATACTTTGTGCTTCCTTATGAATGGCATGAGAAGCTTCTTAAGGCACTCTTCCGTATAAATCGCAACGTTGATTGTTCCGAAAGTGATGAAGGGAGCACTTGTTTCACCAAATCCGCAAATCGCCTGGCAGATCAGGAATTTCTATGCAAATTTCGATAGTTTCTTCTTTTGAACATCCTCTGAAACATCGAACTTAGACTTGACAACGAAATATTCTTGCCCAGTTGACGGAAGTCCGCCTTGACGTAAGTTTCGTCATACATCACGATGAAACACGATTTGTTGAGCAGCATCGTGTAAAGTTTCCGGTCGTGGGATTTCGCAGTGATGTTTTGCTTTTCATTCCGGTTTGGGGCTTTTTGAACCTTGATAACATGTAATCCAGCTCGCTTCATGGTTTTCTGCACAAAACCAAGTGAAACCTTGGACTTTTTAGCTACATCTCGACTTGACATGTTTGAATAGTTCTTGAACTGTCGCACCACTTTCCTGGCCATTTTACTGTCCATTGGACCGCTTTTACGACCACTCCATCTCTCTTTTCTGGCACTCAGACGCTCCTTGAAGGTTTTTATCACACGATACACAGTTGTATTTGCAATTCCGAGCTTTTTAGCGATCCATCGGTGGGACGCCTCTGGATTTAGATTGTAATGCACAATTTTTTTACGGACAATTTCTTGTTTCGACGGCTTGACTGGAACTAATGTATGGATAACTTTAAAATTTGACAAATGTAAACAATACACTATAAATAAGATTTGCTAAAATTTTCAGGTATTTTACTCATATCGTTCAAAAATTAGCTAAAGCTGGACGGGTACAATGGGCGGGACATGTTGTTAGAATGCCGGGCAACAGTCCCGCAAAATATATGTGTTTGCCGCGAATCCAGCCGTAACAAGACGTAGAGGTGTGCAGCGGACAAGATGTAATCCAGTAGAACGAGATCTTGGTAGTGTGGGACATTCGAGAAACTGTAGATGAGCAGCCCTCAACTGAGTGGGCTTCAAATGGTGAGTTGACAACTTCGAAGGAGGGTGCGACCGACCTCTAGTCCTCACAAGTTCCTACCTCACTCCTCCACGATCATATGATATGATCACAAAAGACTGCCAGTTGAAACATGGAGACGCTGGTTGGCGTAGCCTGGGCAATGTTGTCAATCTGCCAATAGCAAAGTGAGGGGGTGTGACTGAAGATCGCGTACCTGTAAATCAAGTTGTTTGTCCATACCTGTAATTCATGTAATATTGTTTTCAGTTCTCATTCAATTATAAAAAAAAATCAGCACGCTTTAGAATCATCTCTGCCTGGACTATTTAAGAGCCTGGAGCAACAAAAGCTCGATCTCGTTTTCAGGATTTTGGCATAACATTAAATTTAATTTGCACTTCAGAACTTCAACTACTATATTCATAAAAGACTGGCATGTGCTTATAAGCAGTGTAGGATTATATTTAAATATTGTGTTTAGTGGTATTACGGTAAGATAAGCCATTTATTTTAGAAATCTTCAAACCGAGCTCTTCGATCACTGCAATGCTCTCTTTGAAATGTTACTAGAGCGGTATAGAAAAGAATTTTAACAACATGTCTTATAAAACAACATCTTTTATTGAAATTTTATCTATGATATTTGGAATGATCTTTTATGTTTTCAGCATTTCCAGAACTAGTGGGATATTATTACATGTCTAATTTATATTTATTTATTTTTTTAGGAACAATTCTGTGGATGTCAGATATATTTTGTATATACGCATATTATGTTCTCGTATTGACTTACTGTAGCCGCTTTTTACAAGGTCAAGTAATTTAATTTGTGTAATGTGTAGTTTTTAATTCCATGTACATCATTCAAGTTTGAAATTTAGCATTTTTGTTTTTATGATATCTTCATTTTTTGTGTACAAATTATACTAAATATTAAATAACATATAACGGGGAAATAACAGGGAGGGACCATCAGGGCACCCAAGTGAAACGATTTGGATAGGGAACATGGGACTGCCTCCTCCCTATTGTTTATGCGGAACGAGGGCGGGCTTTTCGACCCCATCTTTTTGGTTTATTCTGTCAATCGTGGGCTCGATTCTAGTGCTGTGAGTGTGAACATGCTTTCGGAAGGAAATTCTGCTTACGGGTCCGCCCAAACGTTTTTGGCTCTTCATACAGGAGCTTGATGATCACAAACAACAAAAGGATCCTGATCAAATGGTATTTTCAGATTATTCCACTGCTATGGAAAGTTACCTTGCTAAAATAGATGGTAGTATGCATAATCATCATCATCATAATCATCATAATCATGAGCAGCCCTTAACTGAGTTTCGTGGTGAAACATTGTAACGTAGGTGCGGGCCTAATGGGTCCAACACCAGCATAATTAAGTAAGTAAGTAACGAAGTGAATATTAAAAATATGTGTGGTTATGCTTCAATCATTAGATGTTCAAGATTTTACAAGAACCATTTTGAGCATTGGTCTTCATTGCTATAATCGAAACTGTCAATCGTTTGGTAGTTTGTGCATACGATTTGAAATCATGGAGGTCCGACGATCTATGCTGAAACAAGTATTTGGGCGTAAGATTGAATTAGTTTATCCAACAACTCTATGGAGTTAGGTTTTCAAATCTACAAGCGAAACCATCAATATTTTGATAGTATCCTCATACTTTATTAATTCATGGAAATCCAAAGATCTCTGCGTGCTGCTGACTGGGGTATGAGTAACCATCAGAAAGATCAGGTAATCAACCCCGATGCTACCTTGGTCATATGCTTGAAAGGAGGGCTGCTCTCTTCGAAGGGTGCACTTTATCTGAGCGTTTGTTCTAAATGTCAGGGGTGGCTCAAAACAGCGTCTGTTCTCCATGTTAGGAGCAGCTGATCATCGTCCGCATGCCAGCGTGGGACACTAAACAAGCTGCCCTTAAAAATTAAAAGTGGCAAATAATACAGAAGTTAACGTACCGGAACAATCAGCAAAGGTTTAGGCGGCGAAATAAGGAGTACGATTGAAAACTCGGAACATGGAGCTGCAAATCCCTCTCATTCTCAGGCTGCGATAGGATAATCTACGAAGAGCTTCAACCACACAACTTCGAATTCGTAGCTTTGCAGGAACTTTCCTGGATAGGACAACATGTATGGAAAAGCGGGCATCGAGTGGCTATTTCCTACCAGAGCTGCGGCACCACAAACGAACTGGGCACCGGCTTTGTAATGCTGGAAAAAATGCGTCAACGGGTCATTGGATGATTTCCGATCAATTCGGGAATGTACATCTTGAGCGTACACTGCCCACACGAAGGGAGACCCAATGACGAAAAACAAGCTTTCTACGCGCTGCTAGAGAACGTGTATGATAGCTGGCCGCAGTGGGATGTTAAAGCCATCATTGGCGACATGAACACTCAGGTTGGACGGGAAGCAATGTACAGATCGGTAATTGCGCCGAACAGCCTTCAACGATGCGTGAACTTTACGGCCTCCCGTGGTTTATTAGTCCAAAGTACCTTCTTTCCCTGCAAAGACATCCTCAAAGCAAATTGAGACGCCGCGGCGTAACATTGAGCTACTTCGAGAAACCGCAGTTGCCCAGGAATACGTGCAACAGTTGGAAGCAGCCCTGTTGCAATCACGCCACTGAGCGCCGCCTACAAGTTGTTCTCTCAAATTCTATCCCACCGCCTGTCACCAATTACAAAGGGGTTTGTGGGGCAATACCAAGCGGGATTAATGGGTGCCCGCGCTACTACGGACCAAATTTTCGCAATTCGGCAAGTAGTATTGGCAAGTTTAACAGTCGAGCACTCGACACCGTTTCAATTTTTTATTTTTTGTTTTAGAAAAAGTGATCGAGTAAAGTGTGAATTTAAAATTTTCCTAGTTTTTCAATTAAAGTATAACATGCCGAAACATCATATTTTCATCGATTTCAAATCAACCGTGCTTCGACAAAAAATTATGAGCACGCTTGTAGAAAATCCAGACCAGTCTCACAGGTAGATCGCGAAACAGTTGGGAATCGACAATTCGACCGTGTCCCGTGTGGTAAAATCGTTCAACGAGACCCAGAAAACCCAGCGGCGAGCTCGTAGCTGGAGAAAAGCGAAGACGTCCAACCCCGTGAACACAAGGAAGGTGAGGAATTACTTCAAGCGCAATCCGAACAATTCAAAAATCAATTCTTCCGTCCGGTTCGTCCAGAAGACAATGAAGTGGGCCGGCATGTCTTCAAGGTAAGCCGAATTGGTAAACAGAATACAGTGGCCATATCCCACGCCAGGAAGGTGTACCGTCAGTGGTTGGTGCAGCCGAAATGCATCGTAACGTACGTCGAGACGTACATTAATGCGGACGCCAAGCAGATCCCCGGCCTGGAATTTTTCGTCGGCAAGTCCCGCCTAGATGTTCCGAAGAAGTTCAGGAAGAAAATGGTCGACAAATTTGCCAAGAAGTACTCAGCAATACATAACGACCGGCACCATCAATGGCCAAATATATAAAGAAAAATGCCTCCTGAAGCGCCTGCTGCCCTTCCTCTGGTCCCATGAAGGTGACTTTTTGTTTTGGCCCGATCTGGCATCGTACCGTTACGTGAAACTGGTGATGGAGAGGTACGAAGTCAACGATGTTTTTGTGCCGAAGCAGGCTAATCTGCTAAACTCGCCAGAACTTCGTGCAATAGATAAATTCTGGGCGATTATGCAGGACAAGCTCCGGAAAACAGGGAAGGTCTTCAAAAACAATAAGGACTTTAAGAAAGAGTGGATGGAAGATGGCGCATGTGTTGCACAAGATTTGATGGGTAGCGTTATGTCCAGGGTGCGTGCATTAAGCCTAGGAGACGAGGTTGAATAAACCAACTCTGCAAAAACATAGCAAATATGTGTTTGTTTATTCTCTGAGAATTTCAAAAATATCCGACTTAAAATGAATTCTCGGTGGTTATTTTTGTCTGTTGTATTTTTTCGAGAACAATCATTACCATTTCAATAGAGGGTGTGATTCAAAAAGCGGAAATAGAGACGAGAGGCAGGATCTGCAGGAAGTCAGTTCAATTTTTTGATTTTGCCGACCACGTTGAAATCGTAGTTCGCAACTTTAAGACGATGGTGGAAACGTACATCAGACTTACAGCTGAATTGAGCTTGTGATAAATACGTTAAAACAAAGTGTATGTAGGAAAGAGGCTCACGAGAAGACAATTTTAGCCTCCCACCACGAGTTCAGATCGGCGGTGATAAAATCGAGGAGTAGAAGAATTCATGTATCTGGGCGCATTGGTGACCGCCAATAATGACACCAGCAGATAATCGGGCCTCTTTTAGACTCCAAAGGACGTTGAGGTCGAAAAAAATTCGCCCAACTACGGCGCACAACGAGCAAGGTGGATCGATAAAATAGAAAGCGACTTGTGCATCATTCGCAGACAGCGAGGCTGGTGAAGTGTAGCCAAGGACCGAATAGAATGAAGACAACTTCTGTGTGTAGCAGAGTCCACCCCAGCTTTGATCAGATTGGAAAGTAAGTAAGAATTCATTTTAGTGTCACGATGGTCCAGAGATCTAAGGTAGAACAAGTATTGAAGTGAGAAATTATTCACGGTTATCCTAGATCTCTCTTAATATAGGTCTGCATATCTTCAAGTGAAACTACCAATCTTTTGGAAGTTTATGAGAGTGGTTGATATTCACGGAGGTCCAAAATTCTAAACTGAAAGATGTATTGAAGCAAAAGGTTATTTTCGGTTGCACAAGAACTCTCTGGAGTATCATATCCACAAGCAGAACCGTCAATCGTTTAGTAATTTATGGATACGACATAAATTCATGAAGGACCCAACATCAACACTAAAAAATTTGAAATAAAAAGTTATTCTATGCTATTCAAGAACTCTTTGAAATAAAGTTCTTCATATTTACAAGTGAAACTATCATCATTTTTGTAGCTTATGAGTAAGACGTAAATATTTGAAGGTCCAAAGATGTATTGGCAATCAACATTTGAGGTGAAAAGTAGATTTAGGAAATCCAAGAATTCTTTTGAGCTTAAGTTTTCATAACTACAAGCGATAACATCACTCTTTTGGTTAATGGGTACGATATGAATTCATGGAAATAAAAAGTCTAAGCAGAAAAGAGTATTTGGGTTAAAAGTTGTTCTTAGTTATCCAACAAATTTGGAGTACGGTCTTCTCAACTCTCTGGAGTATCATCGTAAATCGTTAGGTAGTTTGTGCATATGATATGAATTAATAAAAACCCAAACTTTACACTGAAAGTTTAGAAATAAAAAGTCGTTTGAAGATATTCAAGAACTCTTCGAACAAAGTTCACAATATCTCATAGCAAAACCATCAGTCTTTTGGTAGTTTATGCATGCATTTTGAGTTCATAGAGGTCCGAAAATATAAGCTGGAACATGTAAGTTTTAGTCCAAGTCCAAAACTGGCCACTTTCCCTGAGCTACCCATAACATGTGGTGCTCAATGAGTCTTTGAGCTCTTGGTATTACTACAAACGTACTTCTTTGCGAATTCTCGTGATTTAAGGTGGCATTTTCGTCTGCATTTCTGTCCAAAGTTGAAACTGGTCACTATCCCATGGGAAAAAATCCGGATCTTGGAATTCAAAACGGTGTCAAGTATCAATTTTCAGTTTCCACGCATCGTTCTTGTGCTGAAAATAGCCATGTTGGGCAATATTTCACTGACTTCTAGAACCAATGATTGCCATTTTGATACTCAAAATGGTTTCGGATATCGTTTTTTGGCATCTTCACAATAACCTCATTTCAAAAAGGGGCCGATATTGTTTCATATTTAATATTTATCCAACACCGATCGTGATCATTTTGGGTTTCCAAAACGTGTCAAACTTCATTTGACATTTCCGGATGTGTTCAATGCGGTCCTGAATACTTGTTATAATTTTGAATTCTCATGTGGTCTAGGGTGTCGCATGCTGGGTTTTGGTCAAAGTCCGATATTGGCCACTTCCCCTGGTCTGAATGTATCCAATGTATTCGTGAGCACTTGACATAACCACCAATTTACCAATTTTCGAATTATCAAGTGATTAAAAGTGTCACTTGCTGGCTCTTGGTCTTAATCTGAAACTGGCCACTTTCGCTGAGGTACTCCGGAACAAGTCCGGGTTTGCCCAATGTGACCTTGGGTACTTCATATAACCACCATTGTACTTCGTTTTGGACTCTCATGCGTCCTATGATGGGTTTTGGGTTATGCCAGGAATTTGTCGCTTCCCGTGGGGTACCCTGAACACGCTTGGAACCGATGAACCTATTCTAAACTTATTTATTCAATAGCGTTCAATGGGATCACAGTCCGTTTGGCGTACGTTTCGTGCAAATCGGTCCAGTGGTTGCGGAGAAACACGTCGTACTTTGTCGTACTTTGTTCGTCACAGATACTCACACATACCTACACATACACAAACTTAAACACATACACACCCATATAGATTACTCGTCGAATGGTTAATTCCATAATAAAATAAATTATTTTATTGTATATATATGTTTTTTTTTTAAATTATTTATTCATGTATATTAATATTTATGTATAATTCAGTTTCCTTATAATTAATTAATAATTTATATAAATCTATTCCATATTACTATAAACAGAGTAATAATATTTCCGAGGTCTATTGGTATATTGTCATATACCAATAAACCTCGGAAAGGTGGTCGGATTTTCGAGCTATTGCAATACCCTTCTTTGAAAGAAGGGTAAAAATAATACCCATTCCTATTGTACCAAAACAGTGACTTTTATTGAAAATGATATCATCCCAACCTAAATGAATGTTAAATATCGCTATAATAAAGAAACCTAAGCTAGCCTAGCCCTGTAATTTCAAAATAAGTGAATTCAATTAATTTAACCCAATGAGTAAGCGCATTGCAGGTTGTGCGCTTTTTATCAAGACGTGTTATATTCCCTTGTTTCCTTCTTACACCTTATTTACCACTGCCACCCCACCTTTAGCCACAATTGAACAAATAGAATTACAGTCACACAACAAACCCAAGCTAGTCTTTTGGGACCCACCAAGGCACCACAACGTAGAAATGCTCACTAGATTACGCTACAATTATGTTTCTTGAGGAAGATGCCACTGTTATCCTAGTCCCAAAAATCTCAGCTCATTTGTTTCCCTTTTTACACAGTGCATGAGAGAAAGAGAAAGGGATCTTCGGGTACAACATGTCTTCCATGTTGGGCTGATGCGTATCAACTCTTCATATCTTGAAGTCTCTTCTGTTACCAGCGGTGCGTGCTTTTCTTCTTCTTTCTCCCATTCGCGGTCTCATTGCTAACACGCGTTGGCAAGACATCTTTTGGCACGAGGATTAGCTTTGCGATAGCGGTGGTGATGGTGGCAGCAGTAGAAGAAAAAAAAACTCGCGCGTCCTGGGTCAGTAACCACGTGGCCTTGAAATAGTGTAGCCTATATATCTGCAAGCAGGCAGCAGTAAAGCATAGCCAAAGTCGTATAGCCAAGTGAACGAGAGATGGGAGGAGGAAAGCGGCAAATGGCTTCGAATTAAGAGCGTTAGCGATGCGATGTGCAGCCAGTTTGGCAGTTGGGGTTGGCATAATACATGCAGTGTTTTTATGATTGGAGGAGATTGGGGGATGGTGTGATGGGAAAAACTATCAGACGCATAATATGCTTCCTGTAGATTATGGTTAGAATTACGATTGTTAAAAATCGAAGCATGCTGCAAGAGAAATATTAAAAGGGGGCTTGAAAGGATGTTTGTTCGTAATTTTCGACCAATAATTTTAGACAATTAATTCAACAAATGGCTATGTTTCTACGAACCACATCAATGTGAGCAACTTTTTGCAGGGATCTATATCTGAAATTGTTGTCTTATTCGGAGTTCCTTTTGTTGCATGAAAACTTTATGAAACATTTCCTGTTGGACTCAATTTCCTGTTTCCTGGTTTTTTTTAAGCTGTCTAATTCCTTGACTTGGTATAACTTCTCGAATATGCTGGATTACCGGTGGTAAATGTACATTTTTTGCCAAACTATTACCTCCAGCATAATGTTGAATATTGCACACTAGCAATCATGTACAGTCAAAGATTATGTTGGCGCCAATGCCTAAGAATCCAAAAATGTGTCCATCGGTGCATGCGACTCTTTAGTTTCTATTCTTATAATCAGGTACCTACAATAAACGACACATCCAAGCAGTAATAAGCCAGCAATAATCTAAATTTTAAAGGACATTAATTTATGTTACGCTTAAGGCAAACATCATCGGCTTTGACAGTGAAAATGTTTCGTCACCCTTTGAAACATGTACAGAGATGTCATGACAATTTCCACTGCCAGTTCGCCTTTGGTGTGTCTTCCGTAAGGCCATAATAAAAAATTGAAACGTTAACCGAAAAAATGTTAAAATGCCACTGTGCTAGTTAAAGATAATAATAAACAATTCTTCTAACTACTAGAAAAGTCCCTTTGGAGTGGTGATGAACCCTAGAAGGAAAGTGATAAATTCAAAAGAAGAGTAAAAATCTACTTTGACGAATAATTTACAATACTACGAGTATCAATAAAGCTTGGTGCGTTACGGGGTATCAGATCTACCACCGAACCTTAGTCCGAATTAATTCAAACTAGGGAACATATTTGTTTTTGTATTCAAAGGAACGTATATTAGTTCTTATTACATTTTATGTCTTGTGAAAAGCGACAATACTCGGATTGACCAACCGAGGATGAGCTTGGAATAAGGAAAACATGATTAGTCTTCATTTATGCGAATTCTCATTTTCTATTTGATGTTCTATAGTTTGAAGTGATTAGGACTAGGATTCTGATGCATGGTCAGTATCGGAGTCATTGTTTGTTTTGTTGGCAATGAATCCGGTTTTGACTGATAAAGGGGCGCGCCTTTGAAGAGTGCTGTCACTCACAAAGGGTTTAAATAGCGGAAACTTTAAAAAAAACTCGATTCATAGCCAACAAAACCAACAAAGACAACTGTAAAAAACACCGAATACTTCATCGAATCTCAATAGTGATGAAGTAACTCGACATGCACTAAACAAAGGATACGGGATATACTACAATAGATCAAATTACTGGTCGCAGTGGTTTATGTCCCGAACAGAGGAAAAAAATAAAGCTTCTTAACCCTCGATATGAACAAAATATCGATTTAAATCGCCGCCCACAAAATCAAACCCAAATAAGGTTCTTAGACTTCTACCAAAATTTGGGCTCATTTGGTGGAAAACTAGTACTGCCCTTTAAAGTATATACGGGAATAACTCTGCATAGACCAAGATTTTTATTCTCATCTTCTGGCATAAAGTATGCATTCAAAAAAATATTTCGTGATTTCGTGATAAAATTGCATTTTTTCACGCGATTATCCTTTGATGGATGGTTGGTAATGGATCCAACTATGCATTGCCAATCGTAGCAACCATTCGTTGTTATATTTAAATATTATTCCTTACCAATTCGCTCTTCTACAGTTGTGTACAGAAAAAATTGACACCATCCATGTGCACCGGCCGGGTATAGCTGACCTAGCCTTTATGGCATCCTCTCCCTTCTGGCGATAAGCGTGAACGTTGAACGGATTTGGCAGAATCTGGCCTCAGCCCTGGAGAAAATGGACCAGCTGAAGACAAACGTTTTGCCAAGGACCGCCAACCCTCCCAACGTTCCCAAATTTTCGGGCGATCCTCAAAAGGAGGATCTACTTCAAAAATTTAGTGATCAAAACAGAGGAGCAGCTGATGACCAAGGTGACGAAAGAGCTGAAGAACAAGCCAATATGGATTAATAAAAGTTATAATTAAGGAAAATTTGTTGCATTGAATGAACTTTTGTCGTTTTTTTTCATCGCCATCCGAAGCTGTCGAATTCTACATTTATTTTCAAGCTTAACAGTTGTTTGAAAACAATAAAACAATATTGAAATCACTAAGATCTTGTCCACCTTAAACCAGATCCTGGCTCACTGTGCGTCGGCGGTGTTTCTTTTATAGTTTGAGGAAACGCAACGCGAAGTTGTAAATTGAACCACACGCATTTTTTTCACCAGATTCGCAACCCTAACGTAAGGAAACCCTACAGCAATAGCCGAAATGGCGTATCCTCTGTCTTAGCGCCCATAATCCCATGATGGTCGACCGTCGGCGTCGCGAAATGTTCATTGGTAATTAAATACCAACCATCCTATGCGTTCTGAAGTTTGACCCTCTACGCAACTGTGTCCGTTGGATTTGAAATGATCCCTACTCGCTAAAATATTATAGGTTTCGGTTTTTCGCTTTCCCTTCGAGGGCTTCCAAACGACCAACATGTGTGCGCTCATTATCATTTGCTGCGAAGGATTTCTGCGGAACTTGATCCCCCCCGAAGGGAGTGCCATAAATTCTACCCGTCACAATAAAAGATGATCGCAGAAAACCCGCACCACACAAATGCGTAATTCTAGCCTGTGCGAGTTTTGCCAAAGTTACAGCGCGGTTTCCTAGAAGATCGTCGATGATTGATTGCTGGACGCATTCCGAGAACTATAAATTTCCAAAAGCCCGCTTCTAATGATCAAAACGTTAATATTCTCACGACGATCGCGGGGTCCAAGCCTGTGCAAGGGACGCATACGCACCGTTCATTACGCCTTGTTGTGGTTAAATTAGAGGGTTTCTTCAACTTGTGATAAAATTACCCCCTCGAAATATGTCTTATCGTTTGTCCCAAATCACGAGCGGGCACGCACAATCAAAATGACCCTGATTCTGACGGACTGTAAACTGTGGCAGTGTTGGTAGTCCATGCCTTGCGTATGCGTAAATAGAGGCTAATATAATTGAACCAACCCAATTGAGCATTCTAGCGCAATTGCAACGCAATTTAAGTAGTAAGGTGGGATTCGTATGTTGAAGGAAGTATGTAAGCTAAACTTAATAAAATTGCTGCAGAAGATAACGCACACAATGGTCTTTATCAGACTGTAATTTAGTATCAATCTCATCCATATACATTGTAGTAAAGTTCATGCAACTTTACACGTAGTTGTGTTTAATTTTGACATTATATAAGTGAGTTCACTCGTTATTGGAAGTTTTGCATCACGTTTTCTTCTTTGCTTTTTAAACCTGCAGCCTTCAACATTACTTTACTCAATTACTTTGAAAAAATTAATTTTAGGTTTCCGGAAGTCCAGCGTCTCGACGAAACCCTCCTAGTTGTTGTGGAAGTGGATGGTTGGAATTGACAAGGAACTTAAGAATCTTTAATTTTAATGTTTGTTTATCTTAGTTAAACGATATACCCTAGTTCTTTGAAATTAAAATGTTTTGAACTTGAGCAATTATTGACTCATTTCGTTGTATTTCTCATCTCGAATTCGGGAACTAATCAAACACACAAACAAGGATTAATTACTTTAACGTTTGCATTAAAAAAAATTGACTTTTTCGGATGGTGATAATAAAAAGCTAAGACAGATAATTGATTTTGATAAATTTCCCATGGAAGGTAATTATTTAAGCTTACTTGCAAAAAAAAATTCTACGCCCTTCCGGCAGTTAACCGGAACATTCGCCATGGCAGACGAAAACATGCGGGTAGGCAGGTTTTTGAGTTCTTTCTTCGTTTTATTTATCAATTCCTCCTCAGTTTTTGCGACAAAATTGTTGGAATAGATCTTACGCTTCAGGTTGGCCCAGAAATTTTCGATGGGACGCAGCTGGGGGACGTTGGGCGGGTTCGGCGACTTGGGTACCACATCGATATTCAGCCGCTCCATCTCCTCCAACGATCGCTTCGAGTAGTGGGCCGACGCCAGACCTGGCCAGAACAGCGCGTCTTCGCCCTTATGGTGTTTTTTTTTATGAACGACGCAACTTCCGGCAGGCATTTCGTACTATAAATTTCCCCGTTCACGGCCTGTCCGGAGCGAAAAAAGAGCGGCATTGACATCCCCTCCTCGCTGATTGTGAACCACAGCAGTATCTTCTTGGGGAACTTGGTGTGTGAAATGAACTTCACCTCGGAGCTCACTTCCTTCGTGGAGGAAGTAAAATACGAAGTGCCCTGCCAGTCGTTGCCATCCAGGGTGAGATAGGTCTCGTCGTCCATCACCACCGCCACGTCGCGATTCGCCGGGAAAATCGAGTTGACCATCTTATTCAGCCGCTGCCGCTGCGTTATTGCTTGCAGCTCCGAAACCAGAGGACGCGATTTCCGCTTCCTGACATGTATGTTCATGTTCGCCAGGTACTTTTTCACTGTTTGGCCGGTTGAACCGACCTCCCGGCCAAGCGCACGCAGCTATGTAGCCACTTTTTCCTCGGTCTTCCTCTTCAGCATCCTTTGGAGCTTCTTGTCGCTCAGGGTCGTCGGCCGTCTGGAACCGGGCTTTCTTTCGATGCTCTGATTGTTGTCTAATAGTGCAAAGATGTTGTAGATGCCGGAACGGGCATATTCGGCGTCCAAAAAGTGCCGCACGATGTCTGTTTTCGACGCGGCGGGGTTCCGTTCTTTGAACGCGCACACTTCTGAACGGAGTTGCTTCACTGTTTTTGCCATCACGGTTATAGTTCGACTGATAGAGCTGTCAAATTTTGTCTGCTGACTCATAGGTTACTATGATTGATGCTGCATAGGTAGTTTTGTCAGTGCGGGTGAAGGAAAACCCATAAAAAATCGGCAATTTTTGTCCATTTTTTTAAATGCAAACGTTACAATACTAGTTGGAAAAATAAAAAGTGCTACAAAAACAAGATTTTGAACAAGAACCTAATATTTTGTTTATGAATTGTCACAGTTTTCTAGCCCCCTCCCTTCCACTTAAAGCGTTACATACTTAATGATCGCCTCCTATGAGCATTTTAAAAAACTGTGGTTGGTCAAACAAAAACAGAAAATCAAATATGCACAATAAAAACTGAACGATTCCCAATGTTCATTTAAGGAAAAAAACTAAAAGACAGCTTAAAATTTGAAGAAAAATGGAGAATAAAAATATTAAGAATATAAACATCAAAATATAGCGAGCATAGCTTAGCATTTTCTGAACATACACTCTCCTTGATTGGCCTTTGTAGAGACGATGGAAGCGCCAGAAGAGCTGTCTTGGGTGTGATAGGTTCTTCATCCATCGTTCTCTTTGTTAAACACATGGCCAGGTCCTTGAGATCAGCAAGGATGGGAGGGAAGTGTTGATTATATGTCTACTTAAAAGGATGCTGAGAGCTAATGCTTCCTTCATAGACATCTGGAATTGGAAATTGGATGGGATTGTGCGGGAGGCTTTCCTTGGCGAGTAAGCATATGGGCATTTCTAGAAACTGGCTAAGGAAGTAGATATCTCCAATTCTTCCATTCAACAGTTGGTTAAAGATGACTTAAAGGCATCATCTTGGGCAAAATTGAGATGCAATTTGATTTAAAAAAAAAACGGTTTGAGCGTTTGAAGCGTTTGGTTTCCTTTTGGAAGATGAAACATCCGATCTGACGTTATCTGACGTGAAACTATTTAATCAGTATCTAATACTAGCTCGGACAGGTTTATTTCGCCTCAGAAAATAAAAAATGTACCAAAGATTACAACAAATCATTGTATTCGGATGTAGTTTCGTGGATCGGGTCGAGAATCAAGTGATCGTACAACGAAGTGTAAACCGAATCAGTATTTTATTTTTCTTAAGTTGGCACATCTGAAAAAAAAACTGTACTACGAGTTTGCTTGAAATTTTGTGTTCCCAATAGAATAACGGCATTCAAAATGATTTAAAAGTATTTTGAGGACTCTACTCTATCGAGAACGTAAATATTTGAATGGCATAACGCATTCAGTGTGGGTCGTGAAATCGTAGAAAACTTACCCCAGTCGTATAACAAGGGAAGGAAAATTTGATTAACCATTGGCATGCTTGTACAGTGCTAGAAATTTCTATAAGCGCATGGTCATTTTTCTGATTATTTTTCGATTCAAAGGTTAAATGCAGTATGTTATAATTGTTTACGGTAGTGGGCGAGATGCGTTATTTTTACAAGACAGCTTTTTTTTCTGTTCCAAAGGTACTTCACTGAAGAAATAAAACATTTTTTAGGATGGGAAATCCCTAAAAGCGCAGCGTAATGTTCATATTTAAACCTAAAATTAGTACTAAGTTTGTTTACTATTTTTCAGAATTGTTTCAAAAATTTGTTTCGGCATCAAATTTACCAGTTTCTGTAGCATGTCCAATGGCATCTTTCGCCATTCTTCTCTTACGGCCGCTTGGAGCTCTCGAACCGTTCCAAACTGTCTTCCTCTGCTGTACATCCGTCTGGGCAGGTTTCCCCAAACATTTTCAATGGGATTTAGGTCAGGACTTCATACTGGCCAGTCCAAAAGTGTGATAACTCGCTCGGCAAACCATTGTTTTGATACTTTGCTTACGTAGATCACGGCGTTATCTTGTTGAAAGACTAATTCCTCATCCATTATGTCATTAGTATATGGGATCAAAACACTATCCACTAGTTTTGAGAGATCTTTCTGGTGGAAATGGTCGCATTCAGCGTTTTTTCAGTGCTCGAAAGGGCGGTCCATACCGTAAGACTCCCACCTCCAAAGTTTCTGCTCAATTTGACCTCTAGATGTTTTCGCCGATCGTGCCAGTAGTGTGCACAGCAATCGGGTCCATCAAGGTTGAGTTTCTTTTCATCCGAAAACACAACGTTGTTCCACTCAGACTTATAAAACGCGCCTGAAGATTTGGTTTTTTGGCTTTTTTTCGTATAGACCATGTGCCCGGATCCTCGCAGAATTTGCGAAACTCGCCTTGTTGTGATGGGAACATCAAGTTCCTCTTTGATCGCTGAGCAATTCAACTTTTCGGTCTCACCAAGCTGAATGATGCGGTTCCGTTCACGATTGGTTATTTTCGAGTTGCTCCTGTTCTGCTTCCGTATGCCGTAATTTTCACCTTTTTTCAAGAAACTTCGCACAACCGTTTCTCCTCAAATAAATATTTTTAAACAGTGATCTTTTAAGACCTCTCAATAGGAGCTCCAAAACAGTCGTAATATACGTTTTCCAAAATTATTTTTTGCCTAATATGGACGATGGAGGCTTATAACTTCGCTTGAGTATTTGCAGAAGTTTCCAAACGGATTCCCGAGTGAAATCCCGTACGGATTAATTAAAATAACGTTTGTCGACAGCCAAGAAAGCTGGATCGGGGGGAAATCGAAAGCCGGAGGCCACAGCGACGACAAAAAGAGTTGCCCGCTGTTTCGGGCGTAACCTCTCCGTCCGAGATGTCGCAAAGAAGCTGGGAGTGGCGCCTTCAACCGTGAATAGAGCTAAATAACGAGCTGGACTGTCGACTTACAAGAAAGTGGTGACTCCAAATCGCGACGATAAACAAAACACGTCGGCCAAAGCACGATCGCGAAAGTTGTACACGACGATGGTGACGAAGTTTGATTGCGTGGTACAGGACGATGAAACTTACGTCAAGGCAGACCTTAAACAGCTTCTTGGACAGAAATTTTATACAGCAACCGGATGGGGAAAGGTGGCAGATATTTTCAACCACATTAAACTGTCAAAGTTCGCGAAGAAATATCTGGTATGGCAGGCCATCTGAACCTGTGGCTTGAAGAGCAACGTTTACACTGCGACCGGAACCGTCAACCAGGAAATTTATCTGAGCGAGTGCCTACAAAAACGTCTACTGCCTTTCCTGAAGCGACACAATTGATCCGTTCTATTTTGGCCGGATTTGGCATCTTTTCATTACGGAAAAAAGGCCATGGAGTGGAATGCTGCCAACAACGTTCAAGTTGTGCCCAAGGACAAGAACCCTCCCAACACGCTAGAGCTCCACCCAATCGAACAATATAGGGTCGTCAAGCGGAACCTTAAAAAGACTCAAAAAGTTGTTGTGAGCAAGACACAGTTCAAGGCAAACAGGCGTTCTGCGGCGAATAAAGTGGACAAGGAGACTGTACAAAATCTTATGGCAGGTGTTAAACGAAAGACCCGGCCATTCGCATACGGTAAACAGGAAGCTTAGCTGAATATTTCTCCTGTATTCTGTATTAACTGAACTTGAAAAAAAAAAATTGACCTACTAATGAAAACTTTGATATTATATGAGTAGGAATAATGCCAAAAATGGATAGTTAACTACAAAAAAAAAAAGGAATTTTTCGATAACTCTTGTTGGTTTTGACCCATAAATGATTCTTTATGTCTGTGAAATAGTATATGAATAATTATAAATTATATATTTTTGGTGAAGAAGGAAAAAGTTTTTTAGAGTAGAATTTGTGGGATATGATCCTTTTTCCAAAACAAAGAGAGAAAAAAGGATAAAAACCTTCCTATCTTTTCAAATATAAACGTAGGTTAAGTGAGTTATAATTAACATGGACGCCTATATGCGAAGCTGAAACTGGCATATAAAATAGCATAGAAAATATAGTGAAGGGATGTTATAATATAAAAAGATAATAACAATTTTAATTGTGTTTACATGTCTACAGATTGTGGTCCTGCTGCAATTGTAGACGAACCCGCGCATCCACTACGAACCTTAGACAATGTATTTTAACCACGAGAATAAAAATTATTTAAAATTATTTTACAATAGGGTAACGGGATGTAATGTCAGCCTAGCTCCTTCATTAAGCCTATTTACCAAAAATGTAATTAATTCGCCGATAATCAACAAAATTATATTCCTATTTGGATGACCGATTTATTTCAAATCAGGTGAGACTTTTTTAATCAATTTATGGTTGCTCCCCTCCGGGGTTTTTTCGGTTTCCCTCCTTTTTGGCAACATTACTTTTCTGGGGGTGCGGGTATATTATCCCCCCATCGTGGGCTGGTTTTTCTTTGCAGGAGATGAACCTACCCAACGAATAATGAAACCACGAAGGAGAGATAAACATAACCCCGTCATAACCAACAAGCCGACGTAATAAAAAAAAAATAATAAAACAACAAAACAAACAACCTACTGTTTGTGTTATTTTTTTTTCCCCGCTCCCGCTATGGGGTGGGTATGGAAAGAGTGGTGTAAATGTTTTGTTTTTTGGTATAAATTTTATATATATGTGTGTGTGGGTGGAGGGTATGTTTTCTATGGGGGTATCAAAACACAAAAGAGAAGAATAAAGTGTGTGGGGTGAATAATATATTGTTTTTATGTGATGGGTGATTAATAATTTATGTGATAATATGTTTGGTGGTTTTGTGTGGTTTTTGTGGTGGGTGAGTGAGTGGGGGGGGGGGGGGGGAGAGAGCATACAACACAAAAAGCGAAGAAAAAAAAAAAAAAAAAAAAAACGTAAAAAAAGATCATATATAAAAGGGGGGGGGAGTGACGTGCATGCGTAGAGGGACAGCGGGGGGGGCGTACAGAGTCCCTCCATATCTACCGCGTTTGTGATTTTGGTTTTATATATGGTGGTGTGTGTCTTTGCGAGATACAAAATGATGAGTGTATGGGTAAGTAGGAATGTGTATATACTTATATCTCCCAAATAATATACTTATGAGGATAGTAATATATGATCGAGGTGCAAAGGAATACATGGGAATTCCATGGATTACCTGAAATGATAAACCGTATAAAGAATAGTATGTCTACAATTTCGATATGCTGCTGATACAGTGGAAAAACTAATTGATGTGATATAACCACAATGGAACTGACTCTTAGCTTCGGGTCTTGACAGAGAATCCCTATTGAGCTCTTGCGGCACGTCAAGCCGGCCAGTTCAGCGCAAGCGAAAACGATGATAATTGTTGCAAAATTCAGTGCAAACAAAAACATGACAGTCAAATTGACTTTCCAGCAAAGCCGATTCAACACTCCTTGATAAACGCGAGAATTGGTAAAGGTCCAAAACTGGGCCAACTTTTTATTTTGATGAAGCGAGAATTTTTATTTTCTCGCCTCATCAAAATAAAAGTTGAATTAGTTTTGAAATTATCACAGTCATATGAAACATTCCTTCAGCTGTGTAGGGATTTAATTATTATTTATTTGAACTAAGGAGCAGTCAAAAATAAATTCTTATCCATGAAGTTTGCAGACTAACTAGCCAGTAAATCTTGCTCAGCTACCTCCAGCATAGTTTTGCGGTGTAACTGATGCTTAACTGAACTTCGGTAAATCTCATACATTGGTAAATTGCGTAAATTTTATCGCGTCAATTGTGCAAAAATGCTGTAAAACTGCTCCTTTATGTTAAATCGTGTTGGTTTCCTTTACATAAAGTGCGCCGAAGAACCATTGTGCTGAAGACCCGAAAATTGTAAAAATGTATATAGTACAGCAATCTTCCGAAAAAGGACACTTGGAGCTGCATTGCATATGGGATATGGGATTACCGTATTCCTGCTTCAAAAAAAAAAGCTTCGAAAGGCTTTCCATCTCTCACTTGTTTTTCTTCATGTGATGTTTGTTTCTCTGACTAGATGAAGTGGAATTTTTTCATTAACCTTTACCTGGAGTTTATTTTACCGATAATGTTGTTAACAAAACTTGCAGTAATCATCAATTAGATTATGTTAAAGCTAGGAATTATTTATGGGCTGGTAAATATTATGATAGCAGGTTTATAAGTTTAATTGAACCAATTCATTACAACATTACTAACGTTTTGGATAATTGTTTTGTGGGTTTTCTAGAATTTTATTATTCCTCAAATGATCGTCGTAAACTTATCCAAAGAGGCTTGCCGAGAGGCCAAATATTTTTTTTTTTTTTGGAAATGAGTTGCCTTATGTATATATGAAAATATATTACTACACTCAAAAGCATTGCACAATGTAGCATAATCCGCAACTAATAATTTAGCAACAAAATCTTGGCCATTATTGTTCACGGTACGAATAAACCGTGCTGAAAAAATATTCTTTTTGCTCATACATTCGCATGTATTGGAAATGAAACAAACCTAAAATGGTAACAAATAAGATGAAAATGATAAAAAATATTCACTGAGTTCCATGTTGCAGTTATATTAAATAGATAATATAGACAAATAGATAATAGATGATAGATTTTTTTTGGTTGGTATTAGCGTTCATGTTGCACAATTATTAATAGTTTTCAAAACTATTTTTATCGAAGATGCTTCAAATCAAATGCACACGGACGCTATACATCCAAAGCAATTCAATATTTATTTAAAAAAAAAATTGTTTCCCAACGTTTCGGTATGAAAAAAGTGATAGAAGTAAATAACTCTATTTGATTTAATTTTAACTAAAATATCAGTTCCTGCAATTTAATAGCAGTTTTGAATGTTTGAGCTCAGAAAAATAACAGAGGGATATCGTGAATTCTCGAAACCTATTAGCAGCTATTTACTTCTAATTCTCTACCAGATAAGGTGTCAAATTTAATATTTAACGTGTCTATCTCAAACTCATGTCGGTTTTAATCAAATTTCTGGTTGGTTTTTCACTATTGAAATTAAAAACTGAGCTGATAAAAAAAAAGTTACGTGATTTTTTTTTATTAAATCAATTGCCTACACATTTTTGCTGGTGCTATCTTTTTTCATGGCGATCTTCTGTTAAAAATTGGCACTCGATAACCAAAACGGCAGCCATGCAACACCGTCCAAAGGTTTCACTTTGCAGCGTCAAGCAACTGAAGCCACGAAATTCGCTAAGCGTAAAATCGCGCAGCCTCGATCCCCCACTAGTGCGAATTGTGAACGACAAGCGAACCGAGTGCACAGCGACGACAACGGACGCGACCGAGGCAATTTCTGCACAAACCATCCAGCTGTTCAACTGCATCGCTGTTCGCGTTGTCTCGCGAAGTCGCCATTTTGTTTCCACGATTCAGAAACGTGGCCTGGTCGATTAGCATTAACCATACTGCCTTCAGCGAACAGTACTGATGGACAGGGCTACCAACCAATTCACTTGAGTAACTAGTTCTTATAAGTGCACAATAACAAAAACAGCATGCGTCGGGTAGTATTCTATGTAGTTTCAGACAAGGAAAAAAATGTTTAGATTGGAAACAGAGTCATCAGGCTAATCGGATAGTTGGAACGGCCTCGGTCGTTTTTCGTCTTCCAATATTAATCTACAAAGCAACCTACAGACACCCAACTAGACCGCCTGCGTACATACAACTAGATTCGGCTGGGGAGCATATACTCTCGTTTAGGCTAACCTTGAAACCGAACGCAACACAACCCGAAAAATAATAATGTAAAAATCGTTCCACACATTTGCACACGCACTTCAACGCGAGCCCCAAATCGCGGCTACGCAGACAAGCAGCGACCCGTCGCCGCCGCAAACTGAGTGCGTAAGTGGCTGTGTTGGTGCGTGCAGCAGTTCGGTCGCAACTTCGTGGTTTCTACTCACGGTCGCCATCAGCCGCATCACGGTTGGGGAAGGTCGAGGAACGGTGTGGAGACCTATACTGGACAAAGAGAGGGGGGCTTGAGTTAGCGTCGTAAAAAAAATACGCACTCACACACTTTTGTGCGTTTCTCAGATAGGCGAGTCCGCGTACATCAGCTGGAACCCAAACCCGATCCATCATCAGTGCAATCCACGCAGCGCCAAATACGGACCGATGTTCGATATTTTAGTTCCCAGCAACTTGATGAATAATTCATTTGTTATATGTACACTATACTACAAAAACATACATCCATAGAACCGATGACTACGCATTCAGAAAACTTCCTGTTGTTCGATAACCTTGACGTGCAATTTGAAAGCACTTCAGAGCTCTAGCTAGCGATCGACCGCTTCAGCCATTTGCGCGCATCGTGATACAGTGAACGTCACAAGACCATGTGCAAAACCAGACGACGGACGAGTGCAAAAATTTCAAAATGGCGAATCCCATGCAAATGGTTCGGGGCCAGTTATCGCGTCTCCGATCGGTCGCAGAATCGTTGCAAGATTCAGCTCCGATGCAGCTGTGGTTGTATGCTGGCTTCGTTATATACTCCCTGTCTGGTCTCTTGCAACAAAGTCATAACTTTATAACCAACACACCGTCATGTATTCAATAAAAAAAAATGTACATTAGGTATACCCACACCACTGCACGGGATTTCAAGGTTACGTTCATGGCAATTCAAAGGCAGCAATAAGCGTCACTGATGACAATCGGAATGCTACTTTGTCAGTGTTCCCACAAGTGACTTTGAACCACTCTCTGAAACTGAATTTCCGTGATTTTTTTCCTAGCTCCATCCGACATACAACTACAGTTCAGGCCCGGCCATCTACTGCAGAATGGAGATTGGATCGGAATTATCCTTGACTTTTTTGTAGCAATGATTTTTGTTCAAGTTGTTGGGAAAATATTGAAGTCAGTTTATGTCTGCACAGCAAATTATAGGAATTATTGAAGATTATTGGCCGAAACTCGTGTCTAGCGGTAGGCTAGGTTGTCTCGAGAGTGGCCCTGAACGACGCCGAAACGTCGAAGTGCAGACAATGGGTTGCTACTTGCAGTTGGGTTCGAGGAGGTTCAAACTTGCGTCATGATGATGCACTATTGGAATGTATGATTGTTAATGCGGACCTAAATGTCGTTTTCGTAGTAATTTTGAAAGGTTAACTAATGGTCATAATTCGACAAGTGGGGGCAATTGACAGGCGATTTCATTACTAAGCCTTGGACTTCTTCATAACTGCGTCCTTCTGCAAAATCTGTTCACATTTTGTTCCAGTCTTTAATGCAGTTTGATAAAAGTTATAGCTTATGATTATAGACGTTGACAAAGAGGGCAAGGGGCATGTCCCCCCCCCCCCTCATCAAAGCATTTTTTTATAAATATGACTTCAATGATTAAATTTTGTTTGTTTTTTTTTTAAATTCTCTTCAGAGGTTCAGTTTGAAGTGTGCATTAAAAAAAAGCGACTAAATGTTCCTATTTTTTTCCGATTAGTGTCTCCCTTAGAGGATGTTGCCGCCTTCATTAAAAAGTACCTCAAGGATGCGGACGTGCTGTTTTGGCCGGATCTTGCGTCGGCCCATTACTCGAATAAAATGCAATTTGGTTTGTCAAAATATCTTATTCAATTTTATTTTTACCATCCATCCAAAAATAGTAATTTTTTTAATGCACGCATTATTCTTACAGTCTTCAATAATTTGTTCACAAAATTTATAAATTACGATTTTCTTGATAATTTCTGGCAATAAACCAGCCCCGGGGGATGATAATCACATTTAAATTGCAATATAAACCATAATATATTTGTACTACAAAACCAACATTATTAATTAATTTTAGCTTTGCATAAATTTGTACTCTGACTTCGTTGGCACTTCTTCACAAGTTATATAGTTTAAAGCAAATCGCTTTCAAAGTATAAAAAGTATTTTTTCAAAACTCCAATCAAAATTTCCATATAGTTATACTCTTTAACGATTTGAGGAAAATATTATATAAACATAAGTAGAACATCTACTAAGGCTGGAACTCAAGTTCTTCCTAAAAAAAATTTAACTTACAGTATCCAAAACAATAAAACTAAGTAGACAAATCTTGATTCGATATACGATTATTCGATATTTTCTGATAACTTTCCGAAAAAAAAGTTATCTTTAGATACCCCTATATTTTGAAATTTGAATCCATAGAAACCCAAAGCCCCGTAAATCTGCATAACCACTTTCTGAAAATACCTTAGTTTACCTTAGAAATCAAAACAGAATAAATAGAACTTTGGACGATACATCTGAAAACCAATAAAAAAAATTCAAAACCACTTGATTAACACCAAAATATTAAATTAATGTTTTAATTTTTATTATAAATAGACTTTCTTGAGATCAACGTAGTCATGGCAGCCTCTTAGAAGTCATTTGAAAAATTTTTCAGTTTAAAACTCGCAAATAATCATAAGTAGGCTTTTGTATGCAAAAGTTTAAAATCTTCAATATCAGTTATCTACTATCAATCAAAATACAGTGTATGTTTCCATGATGATCTTAGTATATTAAATAAATAATGAAAACAAAACCACAAGTGTGCAAATTTCAAAACTTTCTTTGTTTATGGTCTGCTTCCATTTAAGACGTTGCTTGCTTCTCTGCATTAAATAATTATTCATCGTATTAGCGACGTACAATCTATTGTTTTCTTATTGTGATGAGAATATCACAATGTCAGTGGAAAGAATCATCGGCTTCATCGCAGTTTGGGAAGTAATGAACGCCGACCTTTTTGGCAACATCAGGTGTTACAATGTTGGAATTTCGGGTGAAATCATCGTGAAACTTTCCCTTCGTCTTCCTACATACATTCCCCGTTTGTTGAACCTTTTGTTGAACCTTGTAAGTACTCTTGAGATGGTTGAATTACAGATTTGCAGCTTTTTCTTTCCAAAGCACGAAGGGACTGCTCCGGATTTTCCATGTGAGCGTACAACATTTTTTTCACACGTCCTTACTTGACTCACTTCCATCTTGGCCGCAACAAACCACACAACTACGCAGTTCAAAGAATGTAAACAATACACTTCAAAGAGAAACTGTGCAAAACTCGGATTGGTTCTGTCCTGTGGAAAAAAAAATTACAATCAGTTGTAAGTGTTGCAATAATTTCGTGTTCGCCCTTTAGGTATCATAGCCTTACCTTAAGTTATCTTCGAAGCTCTTTTTATACTATTTTGAAGATTTCATGTAAAAAAATAAATAGAGAATGTTTGTGATTATTGAATTTTAGAACGTCTATGAGCAATAAATCATATGAATTGACTTTATTTAGTGAAATTACAACTCAGCAGATTTTGCTCCACCATTTCCAACTGAATAAGAATCCGTTCATCTTGTATTCAAATCGTCAATACAATATATTTCTGTAAACTGCCAGGGTCAGAGATTGAGTTATCAAGCATCAAGGGATGAAAAGACATTTCGAGAGTTCCAAGAACATTGTTGATGGGTAGTATAGAGTGAAATCTGATACGTTTCGGACTCCAAAAAATCCTAAGTAGCTTCAATCGTTGAATCTTTTTTGTCATCGAATCGTTCAGAAGGATAGTCAGGGTCTATCTTCACTGATTAGTGCAAGATGGGAGCCTATCGTTCCGTGCAGGAATTGTACCGTAAGAAGCAGAGCGATGTCATGCGCTATCTGCTGCGTGTCCGCGTTTGACAGTACCGACAGCTGATCAAGTTCCACCGTACCCCAAGGTCATCCCGACCAAACAAGGCTCGTCGCCTGGGCTACAAGGCCAAACAGGGCTTCTGAATATTCCGTGTTCGTATGCGCCGTGGTGGCCGCAAACGACCAGTCGCCAAGGGTTGCACCTACGGTAAGCCCAAGAGCCATGGTGTCAACCAGCTGAAGCCGTACCGTTGTCTGCCTTACGTCGCTGAGGAACGTTTGGTCGTCGCGTTGGAGGTCTCCGTGTGCTAAACTCCTACTGGGTTGCTCAGGATGCCGCCTACAAGTATTTCGAGGTCATCATGGTCAATACTGCCCACAACGCCATCCGTCGCGATGCCAAGATCAACTGGATCACCAGGGCCTTGCACAAGCATCGTGAATTGCGTGGTCTTACCTCGGCTGGCAGGGGCAGCCTTGGTCTGGGCAAGGGCTACCGTTATGCTCAAACCATCGGTGGATCCCGGTGGGCGTGCTGGCGTCGTCGCAACCGTCTACACATGCACCATTACCGGTAAGCCGGTACCTGGAGTGGCTGCAGCGGCTTAGCAATTACTGCTGTTGTTTCATGTACTTTCAAATTGATCATGGTATTGTGCAAATGGATGCAGTTTGTATGAATTGAAAAATCAATATTTCAAAAAAGCAGAGATTGTTTTTGCTTTCCAAGTAGAAACAAAGGATGGGTTATGCAGTTGGTACTTTAAATGCCACGCCATATTTAATAGTAAGGGGTCAACAGTTTTTCGAAGATTTCAAAATGTACTATTTATTTTGATCGATTTTTACAAATTGAATTTTATTCCAAAAACTTCAGAAACCGTTTTTTTGCACTTAGTTTGATGTAGGATGTTCCATTATAGTATCCAGAATGTCAAACACAATATATAGTAGAATTAAAAGGAAGAAAGAAAAATAAGCAAGGCGATGAGTGGTAAACGCAATGTATTTTCTTAAAGCATTATCTATTGTTAAATCGTAACATGTTTCAAAAAACAAAACTTTGGAAAACATTTTTTGTTGATTCTTTTTTTAAGTAATAAATTTATTATTTTTAATTAAGTAAGATTATCCTAGGAACATACAGACAATAGTTTGGGCTTTTAGCTTCACTTTTTTTTATCATTTTATTTCTCTTTTAATGTAACTATGCTAATGAGCTTACTAAAATAAAGTGAATATTTTTCTTCATTTAGTGGAGAAAACCAAATTAACACCAATCACATTACCTATTTGCATGCGCATGGTTGCTCACGTAATCATATGGCATCCCTTTGCATGATCTACCTGAAATGCGCCGTCTTCCATATTACTATTTTTTCGATGGAGGTGTTCGATCACTATGCGTGCAAGAGCATTTTCTCACGGCGAAACCGTTCGATGGAGGCGCCCGATCACTTTTCTCACGGCGAAACTATTAACTCCTAGAGGATGTGTTTTGGTAGCGTAGTGTCTTCTGGAGATTTTATTTAAATATCGTACAGGTTTGGGCCAAAGGATGTCAGATTTGTATGAAGCTTTGTCCACACATAGAGTATATGAATACATATGAACAACAAAATATATAAAACACTGCTTTGTCAGTTTTCCCGAACAACCCTATTTGAAATATTCCGATTTTCCGAAATTTGCTCACTAATATTAGGTGCACAATTAAGTTGTGACTCAAAGCATTGTCCATAGCTAGACACAACTTTTTCCCATCTTTTTTGGCAAAGCTCGAATACTTTGACGGTAGAATCAAGCCATTTTCTGATGTCTTCATATAAATCGAACTGCTGATCAGCCAGCCATGTGCCTTCGAACGGAACAAGTAATAATCGGACGGCGCAGTATCTTGGGAATAAACCACTTTTTCGTGCCTCTGCTCGTATTATGGCCATTTTTCGCGCAGTCTTCTTTTTAATCATTTTATCGACTAGGTGTCTTCAGAAGAGTTGTTCAAAATGTTATTTTGCATCTTTTGAAAAAAACACGCCTACCCTTTCATAAGGGCTTAACTAGACTTTCAAATTGTAACCTTTTCCAGCTACGAGATAACGGGTTATTATCTTGGACAAAGTTGTAGAATAAGTAAATTTAAGATAAGTTTCTGAAGACATTAAGTTTCCAGAGCCGACCGTTAAAGCGATATAATTGGTTTTCTTTCAACATTACCTTAAAATCGATTTTTTGAGATAATTAGTACTTTGTTAAAATTTTCAGCGTTGGGTACTGAAGGGTATCTAGTAAAACCTCAGTTTTAAATAGTACACGTTATAAGCCAATTCATATTTCGCATGTGACGTTTCAGGAATACTAGTTCATAAGATAATCTTTCAAATAAAATCTGTTTTAAGTCCCGCCAGGACCCGCCCCCTCTTTTTGAGGCGGTTGATTATGACGTCACGCAGATACGCGAATCACCATATACCGAAATGTGGTCACCAGAGAGTATTGGTGTGTTCAGCAAAAATGTGTATTTTAATAACTCCTATAATTTCCTAGAACATATTGAAATCGTCAAATTTGAACAGAGAACTAATTATCTCAAAAAAACGATTTGAAGGTAGTGCTGAAAGAAAACCAATTATATCTCTTTAACGTTAGGCTCTAGAAACTTTATGTGTTCAGCGTTTTTTCTTAAAATTACCTGTTCTACAACTTTGTCGAGGACAATAACCAGTTATCTCGTAGCTGGAAAAAGTTACAATTTGAAAGTTTAGTTAAGCCCTTATGAAAAGTTAGGCGTGCTTTTTTCAAAAGATGCGTAATAACAAAGAGCAACTATTTGGAAGACACCTAGTCGATAAAATGATGACAAAAGGGTGAAAATGTTTTTGACCGTCTTTTTTCAGAATAGTTCCAATGTGCGACGTAGAAGCATGACCAGGAAGTCACCAAGATTTTTTCCTCTTTGGGTTGCTGTTATGTATCCATTTTTCAACACCCGTCACGATGTGATGAGAAAAACCCTTCCTTTTTGCAGCTGGATCAGTTGTTCACAGGCGTTAAAAACGACGCTTAACATTTTTTGGCTTCAAACAATAAAAAAAACCCAAGTTCCTTGCTTCTGAATCATTCCCAACGTATCCTATCGCTTGAAAAAGGCTTGAGGGTAACTCCTAATGCTGTAGCAAGCTTTTCTTGCCTTTGGCAATGCCTTCAATTCAGCGTTTTCGAAGGTTTTGGGCCTTCGTTCACGTGGACGGTCGTCAACAGTATAATCACCGTCTTTGAAGCGATGTAACCAATCACGGCATGTTTTTTTCGCTTAAAGCAGCAGCTCCGTAAACCTTCTGGAGCTCTCAATGCACTTGAGCTGCCGTTTTCTTCGAATGGGAGAAGAAAATCAACACTTCCCGCAAATGACGATTGTCTAAACCTCCACATGCCAAATTTGGTTTCATTTGCTTGATTAGTTCTCGAGTTATACAAAAATTTGTGTTGTTTTTTTTTTTGTTTTGTATGGGAGCCTCCCCTTCCAGAGAGGAGAGGGGTCTAAAACTACCATTAAAAACATTTTTTGCCTTCAAAAACCCCCACGTGCCAAATTTAATTTCATTTGATTGATTAATTCTTGAGTTGAGCAGACATTTTTGTTTAATTTGTATGCGAGGGGGGGAGGGGGTATCGAGCCACCATAGAAAAAAATGGTGCCTCGAAAAACTCCCACATGCGAAATTTGGTTCCGTTTGCTAGATTAGTTCTCGAGTTATGCATAAATGTGTGTTTCGTTTGTATATGAGCCCCCCCCCCTTCCAGAAGGGGGAGGAGTCTCGAACCATCACAAGAACCTCGCCTGACCCGAAAAACTCCTGCTTACAAATTATCACGACCATCGGTTCAGTAGTTTCCGGGTCTATAAGGGCCAGACAGACAGAAATTTATTTTTATACATATGGATAGATAACTACCGCAGACGGTTGTTTCTTGCCCAGCCCATTTGCAAGCTTCGGCAAATACTGGAAGAAATTTATCAAGTTTTTCCTCTCATTATATGCCCAAGATACCTGTTGGATTCTCGTCAAAATATTGTCCCATTGGTGTGAACAGGCTTAAAAACTAACTGAAAAGAAGAGAAAATCGTCAGACGAACATGTCATATCAAAGGAAGTATCTTTGCTATGTCGTTTTTCATGAGTTTTGAATCAGTAGAATTATATATACTTATTAATAATTTACATAAGTTTCACAAATTATTACTTAAGGATGCTATCAGGTCCGATTGAACTAAACTATTGGAGTTGAATTTTATTGTATTGTTTGCACTGCGTGAGTTTCATTGTGAAATGTGTCGTAGTTTCGAAAATGGAGTCGAAGGAACAGCAAGTGCGCGAGAACATTTTGCACACGCACCTCGACAACCCACTTCTTTCGCACCGAGCCATCGGAAAGATGTTGAAAATTCACCAGTCTACAGTGTCTTGTGTCATAAAACGTTTCGGGAAACGTTTAACTGTCATCACAAGCGAGTGGTTGCTGCCTTTAAACGCAAACCCAACTGTTCCGTTCGGGATGTCGCGAAAAAGTTGCACTTTACCAAAAGTTTCGTGCAGAAAGCCAAGAAACGAGCCGGGCTCCGTTCATTCAAAGTTCAGAAAGCTCCAAACCGCAATGAAAAACAGAATAGGACAGCTAAAACACGTGCGCGTACACGCTGTACACACAAATGTTGACGAAAACACACTGCTGCATCATGGACGATGAAACACACGTAAAAGCGGACTTTAAACAAATTCCCGGAAACCAGTATGGGACTGCGAAAGACAAGTTCGATATTTCAGAATCTCTCAGGAAACAGCAAGTGTCAAAGTTCCCCAAGAAATTCATGATTTGGCACGGGAGTTGTTCGTGTGGTAAACGGAGCAAGCCTTTCGTGACAACTTCAACTGTAAATGGTCAAGTAAACATGAATGAATACCTGAAAAAACGACTGCTTACGTTTCTCAAAACACACAAGGTTCCTGCATTTTTTTTGGCCGGACCTAGACTCTTGTTCTGGAGTGGTACAAGACGAATGGTATCAATTTCGTGCCGAAGGATCTTAATCCCCCAAACTCTCCAAAGTTGCGGCCAACTGAAAAATATTAGGCTATAATGAAGCACAAACTTCGTAAGCATCTTAAAGTTGTCACTACAGAACAGGACACGTTGAAGTCATGGTTGAAAGCGGAAAAAAATGTCGGTTCAAGCGTTGTACAAAATCTTATGCGTGGTATTAAAAAGAAAGTTTGGGCTTGTGGATTTGGTAACGAAATACAGTGAAATAAAAATGCCCTAACCATGATTATACATTGTATTTTATTCCCTGAATATTTCATGACAATCGGTTGAGCGACTTGTTTTTGAGGACGAGTTTAAAGTGATGCAATTTAACTGTGGACACCCTTTATGTAGAGCTGTTGGATCAAACAGTTTATAATTTGATTTAAATTAACTCATCACATATAGCAGCACTAGTGTGCACCTTTCAAAAATGTAAAGATACAGACAGGCCCTACAACCTGAACAACAACAGAAACACTCAAATTTTAACAAATTAATCTTTTACTAGCTAGATCATTTATTCCATCCTACAAATATTTCGGAAAGTTCGTACCTTGCTTGACCTTGGGGCAGGCTCACACCCGGGCGTGATGTTTTAAAAATAGCACTTTTTCCTCCCAAGTTTAAAAAAAAAAACTAGAAACGCACAGGCATATCATTACAAAGTTATCCACGCATTTTTCGGCCTAGCGCATACTTGCAACTTGGTCCGCAGCTGTTTTCGTTGGTGCTCAGAAAAAAAAAATTAAACATCCCATATCCATGATCTAATCACCTTTTTCTTACTCGTAAGAATGTTTGTTTTTCCATTGTGTACAAGTGATGAATGCGTAGTGAGTGTAGTGACACGATCAAAGGTCGAAATGCGGTTTGGGCTACGTTTAGCCGTGACATTTTTTGTAAGCTCTATGGCTCTTTATTTTGTCTGACTATGATTCTGGTCGCACAAAATGCACAGCGTGAGCAAGCAAAGGTTTACGATGCGTGAAGGGCTTTCGAAGGCAATTTGACTTGCAAAGGCAATAACAAATGTTGCGAGTATTTATTGGGAGTTGGTTTTTAATTATTGCTCTAGACCAGTTCTAATATTTAACATTTATACTGAAACGATCGAATAAGTTAACTGTCAAAATGTAGAGGAATCTTCCGCATAGTTTTCCACGTGTTTTTTTTTTTTCAGTATTGAACAGTCAGCCTATGCGCACTACTTCATCCATACACAGAGGCAGTTTTGTTCTCCACAACACGATACCATATCGATGTGACTTCATCAAATACACAGCAAAAACCTTGCAAGGGCAGAATCTTCCAATCACTACCATAGGAGTGAAAGAGTGAATAAGAAGTCGTAATCTTGCGCGACTAGCTTCCTACTTGGTGTAGAACTTATTTAGTCAACCCCTCTTCACTCGTCCATTCATCCGTCGTCAACATCTTCCTCATAGATAGGACACGCACCGAAGCGCGCTGGTCAGCCAGTGTGGCCACCCCGGTACAGAGCAACGTTTTCGGAATCGCTATGCGAAGGGCTTATAAATTATCAAATTTACTATCTAGCTTGGTCTATCTGCGCCGAGTAGTTGTGTCTCCACTCCCTATTGCTGCCACCACCGTACGTTCCACCGACCACCCACTTGATTCGACTCAAAGATGGATGGTTTAGCATAGTGTAAGTTTATTTACTTTGATGAGGACAGGTCTCGATTGGAATGATGCGAATAGAACCAGCTCAGACCTTGAATTTTAATTCGTGCGTTCTGATCGCTCTAGCGTTTGCGCTCTGCATTCCCAAGCCCCTCTCGAAGGCACACACTCACTATAGGGTGGAAGTCGAAAGGGACTACAGAAGCTAAATTCAAGGTATGGTCTTGATTTACTAAATTGATTGCACCGACTGACAATTGTTCCTGATGATTAATCAATATGATCTGAAAGGTTGACGCGTTGACAGGCTTAGCTTTGGTGTTTCTTGGTAAGCCCTGATTGAGCTTATAAAGATTTTAGTCTCATTTAAGAAAATCTACTATCGAATAATGTACTGGTTTAATAAAAAAAACTGATTAAATTTTCTGTATTTGGGTTATTTTGGTTAATTTTCTTGTTGTGGTTAAGTTGTCCAATTCATGATTAACATATAATCAATTAGTTTGCACATCATGCTTCTAACTATTATTAAATAGAAGCATGTTGTGCAAATTATTTAATTATAATAAATTTTACATTATTAAATTTTCATACTGTACCAGATCATACACTTCCTAGAAATTTCCCACCTTTTCATTAAATCGAAACTGAAATCCAAAATTTCCTATTCCTCAATTGCGGTGATAATTTGGAGGTGTGAGCTTTTGTTTTAGACAAATGAAACTCGAAACCCTCAAAATTGGTTCGCCCTCTCTTATGATTGTTAATGAATGCCTGTCGTTTCAAGGCAAGCTTTTAACGGCAGTATTTAATGTTCGGCTAGCGTACACTAATAGATGAGAGATTTTCCGTAGAATGACGATTGCGTGGTAACGTCGTTAGTATTTATCTCTTCAAAAAGCGCAATAGATAGTAATAGGAAGAATGACATACAAACCTTTGAAAAGTCATGGCTTATGAAGCGTTGCTTTTGCGGTCTCATGTCATAAACATTATCTTAGCATCAGGGTTGTTAATCGTTAACATCTGTGTGCGCCTTCATAAACGTCTTATATGGAAATTTGCATTACAGACGTTAACGTAACAAACATTAGACGTTAACAAATAACAACCCTTCTTAGCATGCTATGGCGACTGAGGTTATTGAAGGTATCCACAATAAAAAGAGTCCACGTAGTGTCTATTATGCGAGTGTTTCTTGTACGTATGTTGAGAATTTATTGCAATGCATACTACTGGATCTCCATACTCGCTGTACCATCATATCTAAGATCAAGTGAAGTGTCGATTAAAAAAAAAAAAAACTAAAAAGGACAGCCCAATGCGGTTGTACGGTTGTGACGTAGGACTACGTAGGAATGTGTAATGAATGTTAAAATCATTTGTTTCAATATTTTGTGACGGCCGCCGTTTGTAAAATTTCTATTTGGCATGCAGCTCTTGACATAAGTGCAGCTGGAAGACGGAACGTGAAGGAGGCAAATGAACCACGAATTGCACCAGTTGCTGGGAGAACCTCCCATCGTACACATCGCAAAAATCGGTCGACTACGATGGGCTGGGCATGTCGTAAGAATGTCGGACGACAGCCCTGTGAAATAAGGAGTGTATCGAAAAGTAGTTATAAACTTCCAAATAATAAAATAGGCATGAAAACATGGTTAAAATTAACATACTATTTCAGTTTATTATAGCTTAACATGTTTACAAAAGATCCAAACGGAAAAACTAGTCATCATGTTCATTTCTGTAGAATGCCCGTACCTTTGATTTGACACCTGCCATCAAATTCTGCACAGTGACCTTTGTGCACTTCCTGGATGCCACTGCCCAATTTTTCTTAAAATCGGTCATGTTTTGGGACACTGTACCATCCTTCTTAAATATACGCTTGACTATTGCCCAATAGCGTTCGATCGGTCGCAACTGGGGACAGTTTGGTGGGTTGATGTCTTTTTCTACGAACTTGATGTTATTCTCCGTCAGCCACTGTAGAGTGGATTTGGCGTAATGTGCCGATGCCAAATCTGGCCAGAAGAGAGGAGGGGACTGGTGCTTTCTATACAATGGTAGCAACCTGTTCTTCAAACATTCCTTTTGATAAATCTCAGCATTTATAGTTCCTTTTGTATAGAAAATTGAAGAACGCAAGCCACATGTGCAAATAGCTTGCCAAATGAGCACCTTCTGACCGAATTTCTCCATCGCAACAGTCGTATCTGCGGTTGGCACACGTTCCCCAACAGATTTAGTATAAAACTGCGGCCCCGGTAGCGTTCTTGAATCTTCTTTAACGTATGTTTCGTCATCCATCAAAATGCACTGGTCGACATTGTCCAAAATGCAGCTGTACAGCTTTCGAGCCCTGGTTTTGGCACGAGACTTTTGTTCCGGAGTTTGTTTGGGCACTTTCTGCTTTTTGTACGTCTTCAAGTCATTCCTGCGCTTGATTCGTTGAATCATTCCGATGCTGGTCCTGAACTTCTTGGCTAGATCGCGAGTAGAGGCAGATTTGTTCCGTTGAATATAATCCACAACTTTTTGGTCCAAATCGGGGTTGCTGGAGCCGGGTTTCCGGCCACTTCTTGGTAAATCCTTGAGGGAGCACTCCTTACCAAACTTTTCGATGATGCGTTTTACACTTGCCGGGTGAACATTTACTCTTTTCGCAATCTGGTTGTAAGAAACACCCTTTTCGGTGCACCAAGTGTGCAGAATTTTCTTTTTAGTCTCAAATTCAATTCGCGACATTTTGAATACAACTTTATCAACGGAAATGAATGAACCGAATAATCATTTTTGACATGTAAACAAAGCAAATGGCGCTTACACGCTAAAAATATATACAGTAGTTTATGCGTAATAACGCATCGAATGTTTATAACTACTTTTCGATACACTCCTTATGGATATTTTTAGGATCGTGAACCACGTATGAAGACTGAATCTCGATGTTTGACGCGATTTTGGAATCCAAGATGGCGGCTTCTGTTTCGTAAAAAGTTAAAATTGTTGGCGCTAGGGTATATACAAACTGTACGTACGTTTTTCAAGACACTCAAAATCTTGTGGGCATGTAGGCATTTTGAGGTTTTGAGCATATAGAAAAAAAATGTCTTCAGAAAAGTAAATCAGCTGTTTTTTTTATTGGGGTCTTACATGTAGGCAATGATTTATCGTAATAAAAGATTTGAAGGGGGCTTAGGGCTGACATATTGTTAAGTTCTGTAGTGAAAAACAAAATCAACATACATTTATTCCTAAGTATCATTGTACGTTTTTATCAATATTCAAGCAGAGCCCGGTGAGAGCGTTGCTACGCTTGCAACTAATGAATGAGAATTTGATAGAACTGACGCGTTTATAATTGTTTTTCAGAATAAGTGTGGTAAAATATTTTCGTTTTCTAATATGTGACCTCGATTATAGAGTTTTTGCTTAATTTTGATTTTGTTTTTATTTTTGTTTGTGTTTTTAATTTTACCCACGGATGGATAGTTTCAACTATGGTTTTTATTTCAGTGTAGAAGCATTTCATATACAAATATTTTATCTTCAAACTCACCGTTTGAACGTAATTTCCTCATATATAACCTTAGATTTACTCCTTGTGCATAATGTAGCACTGAGAAAAGCTTAAGTATCACCCTTTCTTGACTAAGAAGGGTTTCAAATTTTTATCAGAACATGCTTCTTACCCGAGAAATACACATTTTGTATTTTAGTTGGCTGGATAGTTCTTATGTTTTTATTTGACATTAGTGTTTAATTTGTATGAGTGTTTAATTTGGGGGCTCCGTTCTAAAGGGTGTAAGGGTCTACCAAATAAACATTTCGTGCCTCCAAAAACTCCCACATGCAATACTTGATTCCATTTGCTTGATTAGTTCTCCAGTTATGCAGCAATTTGTGTTTCATTTGAATAAGAAACCCCCCCCCCCCTTTTAGAGAGAAAACGGGTCTCAAAACACCATAGAAACATTTTTTGCCTTTAAAAACTTCCACATGCCATATTTGGTTCCATTTCCTTGATTAGTTCTCGAGTAATGCAAAAATTTGTGTTTCATTTGTATGGGAGCTTCCCCTCCCAATCGTGGAAGGGGTCTCACCACCATAAGAACCTTTTCCGGCCCAAAAAACCCTGCATCCAAATTTTGACGCCGATCGGTTCAGTAGTTTCCTAGTCTATAAGGGACAGACAGACAGACAGACAGACAGACAGACAGACAGACAGACAGACAGACAGACAGACAGACAGACAGACAGACAGACAGACAGACAGACAGACAGACAGACAGACAGACAGACAGACAGACAGACAGACAGACAGACAGACAGACAGACAGACAGACAGACAGACAGACAGACAGACAGACAGACAGACAGACAGACAGACAGACAGACAGACAGACAGACAGACAGACAGACAGACAGACAGACAGACAGACAGACAGACAGACAGACAGACAGACAGACAGACAGACAGACAGACAGACAGACAGACAGACAGACAGACAGACAGACAGACAGACAGACAGACAGACAGACAGACAGACAGACAGACAGACAGACAGACAGACAGACAGACAGACAGACAGACAGACAGACAGACAGACAGACAGACAGACAGACAGACAGACAGACAGACAGACAGACAGACAGACAGACAGACAGACAGACAGACAGACAGACAGACAGACAGACAGACAGACAGACAGACAGACAGACAGACAGACAGACAGACAGACAGACAGACAGACAGACAGACAGACAGACAGACAGACAGACAGACAGACAGACAGACAGACAGACAGACAGACAGACAGACAGACAGACAGACAGACAGACAGACAGACAGACAGACAGACAGACAGACAGACAGACAGACAGACAGACAGACAGACAGACAGACAGACAGACAGACAGACAGACAGACAGACAGACAGACAGACAGACAGACAGACAGACAGACAGACAGACAGACAGACAGACAGACAGACAGACAGACAGACAGAGGTGGCAACCCTGAGGGTAGCGGCAGTCGACGCAGACGCGGCGTTGAAAGTGGCGAAGGTGAAGGTGGGATGGTCAATATGCCCACTAAGCCTGCACCAGCCGCCGAAGGCATGTTTCAGATGCCTAGAGAGCGGGCACATGTCCTGGGAATGCAAAGGCCCAGATAGGAGCAACATGTGCAGAAGGTGTGGCAGCACTAGCCACAAGGCGCGGGATTGCAAAGGTCCCCCCAAATGCTTGATGTGCGCCGGGAAACCGGACGATAAGCACGTCATGGGGGGGGGGCAAGTGCCCGGCCGCTAAGGGTATACCAACGAGCCAACCGTAATGCAGGTAACCCAACTAAACCTGAACCATTGTGAGGCAGCCCAGCAACTGCTGTGTCAGACAGTTAGCGAGTCGGCATCGGATATCGCCATAATTTCCGACCCATACCGCATCCCATCCGGCAACGGGAACTGGTTTGCGGACAGGGCTAATATGGCGGCATTATGGACGACGGGTAAGTACCCGGTTCAGGAGGTTGTGTCCAACACAAACGAAGGCTTCGTGGTTGTAAAAGTGAATGGAGTGTTCTTCTGCAGCTGCTACGCACCGCCAAGGTGGTCGATCGAACAGTTTTCCAATATGCTTGATCGGATGACAACGGAGCTAACTGGCCTGAACCCGTTGGTAATAGCGGGGGACTTCAACGCTTGGGCGCTCGAGTGGGGGAGCCGCCTTACCAACCCTAGGGGCCAGATTCTTCTGGAGGCCTTGGCTAGGCTCAATGTAGACCTAGCCAACGTGGGTACCACGAGTACCTACCATAGAAATGGAGCGGAATCGATTATCGATATAACATTTAGCAGTCCTGGGCTAATTAGCAATTGGAGGGTGGATGATAGCTACACCCATAGCGACCACTTGGCGGTACGTTATTGTATCGTCCACAATACAAGGCAGCGTGCGGAAGGAGGAGCATCCACTCCATTCGCCCGCAGATGGAGGACGTCCTACTTTGATGTAGAGGTTTTTAAAGAGGCGCTTGAGAGGGAACGAAACTTACGCGAAACCCAGGAACCTTGCGGCGAAAGACTCGTTATGACGCTTACACGAGCGTGCGATGCGACCATGCCGAGGGAAGTCAAACCGAGGAATGGAAGATCGCCGGTGTATTGGTGGACGGAGTCGATCGCCGACCTCCGAAGAACATGCCTCCACGCAAGACGGAGGGTGCAAAGAGCGCGGTCAGACGCCGATAGAATCGAGCGTAGAGGGGCGCTAGTCGCCGCGAAGGCCGCACTAAAGAGGGAGATAAAGGCCAGCAAGCGAGCCTGCTTCGAGGGTCTGTGTCAGAAGGCCAATACGAATCCGTGGGGTGACGCCTACCGGGTTGTAATGGCCAAAACCAGAGGATCGGCGGCTCCAACCGAGCGTTCACCAGAGCTGCTGCAGGTGATCGTTGGGGGACTCTTTCCGAGCCACGACCCAAGTCCATGGCCCCCCGCCGCCGTAGACGTGTCCCATGACCAGCGTTCCAGTATCCCAGACCTTAACGCTGTCATAGCGACGGAAGGGTGGACGGCTCAGCCGAACACCCGTGACCACGTGGGCACCGACAACGGCACAACGGGGGTCGGCGACGAGGCGACGGTGACGAATGATGAACTCATTGCGATAGCAAAGTCGCTAAAGGTGAACAAAGCGCCGGGACCGGATGGTATTCCGAACCTGGCCATCAAGACGGCTATCTTGCTGGATCCCGGAATGTTCAGGGTGGTGATGCAAAAGTGTCTGGACGAGGGCGTCTTCCCAGACGCCTGGAAAATTCAGACCCTTGTGTTGCTACCAAAGACAGGGAAGCCACCAGGAGATCCATCGGCATATAGACCAATATGTCTGTTGGATACAGCGGGTAAGGTGCTCGAGAGGGTAATCCTCAACAGACTGACAACATACACGGAGGGTATACGCGGTCTGTCAAGTAATCAGTTTGGCTTTCGTAAAGGGAAGTCGACGGTGGATGCCATCCTGTCCGTCACCAAGACGGCCGAGGTGGCAATCCAGCGCAAGAGGCGATGAGTACGATACTGTGCGGTGGTGAGGAATGCGTTCAATAGCGCCAGTTGGGCGGCTATCGCCGACTCGCTCCAACGCCTTCAGGTTCCTGGGTACCTGTACAAGATTCTCGGAAGCTACTTCCAGAATCGCGTACTGGTATATAATACAGAGGCAGGCCAGAAACGTGTGCAGATCACCGCAGGCGTCCCGCAAGGTTCGATCCTGGGTCCGGTGTTATGGAACACGATGTACGACGAGGTACTGCGGCTTGAGTTCCCGAGCGGGGTAAAGATCGTCGGGTTCGCAGACGATATCACCCTGGAGATATGTGGTGAATCCATCGAGGAGGTCGAGTTAACGGCCTCACACTCCATTGGCATTGTGGAGAGATGGATGAGCTCCAGGCAATTGGAGCTAGCCCACCATAAGACCGAGGTCACGGTGGTGAACAATCGAAAATCGGAGCAACATGCGACGATTAGTGCAGGTAACTGCACAGTAGAATCGAAGAGGTTCTTGAGGTATCTTGGGGTTATGATCGACGACAAGCTGTCCTTTGTCAGTCACGTCGATTACGCTTGCAAGAAAGCCTCTATGACTATATCGGCATTATCCCGCATGATGTCGAATAGCTCTGTGGTGCAAGGGAGTAAGCGTAAACTCCTGGCCAGTGTCGCCCTGTCCATACTTAGGTACGGCGGGCCGGCATGGATCACCGCCTTGAGTACCAAGAGCTACGCAAATAAGCTCGAGAGTACACACAGGCTTATGTGCCTAAGAGTGGTGAGTGCATACCGAACGGTATCACGCGACGCGGTCTGCGTCCTAGCGGGGATGATGCCAATAGGCATCGTCATAAAAGAGGACGTAGAGTGCTTCGAGCAACGTGGAACAAGAGGTATCCGAAAGA